>JAUMHB010024136.1:13665-24742 GCA_032359685.1 Pittosporum tobira
TATTCCATGTAGATTGGAGGATGGGAAAAACCTCCTACAGGGTCACATAGCATACGTAGGGGTATTAACCGAGCCGAGACCTCGATTTGTCAAAAACTCAATCAAAGAGTTTTTTAATTAAACAAGTCAAAACTTGAATTCAACAAACTCAACTTAACTCATTTAACACTCTTATCTATAAGTAAAGCATATTTTCCAATGTCAATATCATATTTAAGATTGCAACAAGGCTTGAAAGGCATTTTACTTGGAAGGTATTCATAACAACAGGAAGAAAGACAAGTGTAGCAAGAACACGTCACTTTCAGTAAACTGTTGCATGTCATTATTGAATTAGATCGAAAGTTAAATTCAAAATCATTATTCCAATTTGACAGGTTTAAATTCCTACTATTCAGGACTGAACTGCTATGTTTTAAGCACTCATCCCTAATCTATGTCCAAAACAAAAAGCGCTGTAGCCAATGGAATCATTCTCATTTGCGAAAATAGTTGCTCCATAAAATCAAAAACAGCAGTCGAAATATCGGACATGATAATCAAAAGGACTGGGCATTGTCCAACAAACATTGTAATTCTGCAAATGCTTAAAATGGTCCAAGCATCAGCAGATAATAAACAGGCCAAGCAAATGTGTTTGAGATATTGTGCATCTTACAATAGGATTGGTGAAAAAGTTGAGAAATCAATTAAGTGAAACATGGAATAACAAGCATATATCTGCAAGAAAACCAGCAAATCTAGAGGGGCTAACCTATGTTGCAAACACAACATGCGTATAGAAGCAAATTATTGTCTCTCTGACGTCATCCCACTAGTCAACTCCAATTCAGTCTTGCAGTTATCTCTCAGATCTTTTAGAGTGAATAAGCTAGCTTCCTGCCAAGATTGAAGTACGTATCACATTAAAAACAAAAGTATCTCCAGTATAAGCAAATTGGCTTCACTTGGGAAGCCACTATCATCAATATACATAGTTGCAACAATAGCCTATTCCCGAAAAAGGTAATTACGCTGTCCAGTATCGCGTAAGACACAAGATTAAGCATATACTGATATAGCTCAACAGAGAAACAAAATTAGATCAGATTTAAAATGATAATACAACAAAAAATTCATTAGGAATTGCCAAAAATAAACAAATCATTCACAGCTATATTTGTTTTCCCAGTGATAATAAAACATAAAAAGGTCTCCGCTGTCATCATAACAATTATAGTAAGAAGTTAATGGTTTATAAAGCAAAATTAATCAATTGCCTCCAGGGCCAACATGAGAGAGAGAGAGAAACCGTCACAATGCAGGGGTGAGCCGGTCATCTAAGCTGTCACATAAAAGGATATTTAGATCAATGCTTAATCAAAGACCAATCCCCACAACCCAAAAAAAGGAAAAATAAAAAGAAAAAGATCTAGCAGTTAATAGTTTGAAAAATTTGAGAAAGTTGGATCAACGAAACTTGCAAGAGCATTCTTATTAATATGGTTGCTCTTAAAAATACACAAGGGTTTATTATTTAGAAAAATGCAAGAATTATCTAGCAAACTCACTTCAGCTCAGGGGCGAAGCTAGGATTTTTCGGTAGAGGGGGCAGTGCAAAAATTTTGTACCCCCTCCGTCCTAAAAAGAATGAGGTCATGTACTCTTTTTTTGGTCTCAAATGAATAATATAGGCACATATATTAATAAAAATATATGATATGTGTTTAAATAATAATAATTTTATGGGGATACTCACTTTTTTTGTTGTTCAAAATCTTTCTCTTATCAAAAATTATTTTTCTTAATTTGCAGACTTTAGGTGTTTTAGTCTATTTTTCTTAATTTGCAAACTTTAGGTATTTTAGTCATTCTTTTTGGGACGGATGGACTATTAAAAAGTTATTAGATAAATAATTAATGTAATTAATTTTAAATAAGCTAATCAAATTATATAGGTTATTTTTCTAGAAAGAAAGATGAATAATTATTAATAAAGAAACTATAATAATAAATATTTTGATAATTTCTAATTTTTATTTAACTGTTATATGACAATTAAGCTAATTAAATGAGATGATTAGAAATTTAAATACGCTATATGAGAACATTTCTAAATTTAAGGAAAAATATTAGAAATTTAGAGACTATCTACTTTTTATTTAATTCATTCAGAACACTTAAATTAATTTATAGGATATTAATAAAAAATTATATATACTATATAAGAACAATTTTAAAATGTAGGGTTGCTATAGCCCCCCTTGTCCCCCCTGCCTTTGCCCCTGCTTCCACTAACTAATTCTTACTCTCTTTTGAACCCCAAGGGATGGGATAAATCATAAACGGTAGAGACTTTGAGGTATAACCTAAAGGTCCTTGGTTCCACTCCCCGTACATGGGACCGATCTTACCTATCAAAATTCTTATTTTTGTTTAGTATGGTCTCTCATATTCTAAAATCTGGATCAGTCAAGTCTCCTGTCCATAAGAAGTGGTCTGCTTGGACCGGACAGTTGTAAAGATTCCCAAACAACCTCTAAGTTTTTGGATCTCATCACATAACAGTGAAAAACTAAAAATGCACACCTGGTTTAGCATAAGGAACTATCACTCTCATAGCTGGGACTTGCATCAGCTTTATATAATGACTAACATCAAGGAATATTGTAACAATGTTCACTTGACAAACATATGATTCAAATGGAGTACATAACAGTTACTGCCAGCATAGAAAGTACCTTGATTATGGAAGCCTATCATAAACTTATAACTTGAGCAAAAGTATCTGTGGAGATAATTGGGCTCAAGAGTTGCACTTATAAGCTCGTTGCTTTCGTGACCAAGTATTCTTCCCATATGAAGAAAGAGTGACTTCCACCGACCCATAAGACTGGATTGAAACTCAAGGATATCAGACTTTCCTTGGCAGCAACTTCTTTGAACCAAGATGTTCACTTCTTTCTGGCTCTTGGTTAATGCTAGGGAATAAAAATTGAATTTTGGTACAACAATCAGAGAAAAAAACATCATAACAAATAATTGCTAATTAATCACAGCTTAATTATTTTAGAGATTTTGCACTAACCAGCTATTCGAACCTTGATATCCTGGTAGCGGAGGTCAGACCAAATATAAGCAGCTGACAGTTGAAAATATAGAATAACGACAATCAGATCAATAATGAATTAACAGTCTTACACCTCTAATGTAACTAAAAAACACTCCCTCTGATCATAGTTATTAAGGCGTAAGGCGCACCTTAGGCGCAAAGATCCTCTGGAGCCTAGGCACAAGGCGCAAGCGTGAAGCGCGTACTTTATTAAAACGAGGTGCATAATATATAAAATATGTAAATATATTATAATTTAATATAATCTTATAATTTCTTTATCACTCACATAAAAAAACAACTACAAAAATAAATTCATAAGTTAAATTACCATAAATCAAGAACATATTAAGTTATAAACTAGTACAATAAATCAACGGCTACTTGAACTACTTAAAATAGATCATAACCAAGTTAAGCTCCAAAAACTTAGTTCAAAAGCTTTATTAATTCTTTTTCTACTACTCTTGTGCAGACCTCATTTTCCATCACTACTTTAATCTTCTTCATCATTTAAATCAATATCTATTATAATATAAGATATTTTTAATATGCAACAAAGAAAAGAAAAAGAAAAACAGAGAAGAATAGAATAACATAATAAGAGATCAAGTAATGTACAGAAGAACATAAGAGAAGTAAATAACAATTAAGAAAAAAATTAAATTTTACAGAAAACTTAATCATTTAAATCAATATCTATCATAATACAAGATACTTTTAATAGGCAACAAAGAAAAATAAAATAAAAGTAGAGAACAATAGAGTAACAGAAACCTAATGATTGCATGAGAAGAAAAACAAGCTTAGGCGATATAAGAGCGTGCTCTTTTGTATGGATCTCCCAACAATTTTAAAATATCGATATAGTTTTGGACTGTCCATTGGACTTCCTTATTTTAATTTATTTTTTTAATTGGTAGCTCAGGGAGGACTTAGGCGCGTCTTGGTTGAGCATGCGCCTTGAGATTAAGCGCTAAAAGCGTGTGCTTTTCTTTTTGCGCTGTGCCTTTCTAGAGCAAAGCCCAAAACCTGCGCCTAGGCGCGCTTTTGATAACTTTGTCTCTGATCCACAAAAAGAGTCTCATTTACGAATTATTTTTTCAGAAAAGAGTTCTATTTGTTTGTATGATAGTATAAAATAACAAAATGTACTCAAGTTTAACATTATAATTTTCTATTTTATTTTTTATTTTTTGGGTACCAAAAAAAAAACAAAAAAGCTAGAGATAAAAATGGAATAAAAGTATATCACATAGGTTTCTAAAATTTGCAAATGGAACTCATTTGCAAAGCAAAGATAGTAGAAAGTTGTGCTTCATAACTAAAAAGCAAAATTATTCCAATGCATTGGAACAATGAACAGAAGTAGCCTGAAAATCCAAGAGAACCTTTTGTGCAAAAAGAACAAGAGCAAGCTTTGATCAAGTCAACACCCACACTAAAATTAGAGAATCCATCACCCTTTGTTCCTACACCTCTCCAATCCAGATGTTCTTGATTCTTGTGACTCTGGATATGTCAAGCAATCAGTGGACTCAAATTTGATCGAGTCCAAATTATCATCACCAAGCTCACATTCATCATTCACGCGAACACTAGTGTCAAATTGTTCATTTAAAGCATCATTTTCTTCACATTGAGAGCGAATTCCTTCATCTGTTGGTTGGCTTCCTCCAACATCAAGATTATCTACACTACACGGGCTTGTGGGCTTTGAAATACTACAAAGACAACTAATTTTTGAGACATCAACAATACTTTGAGCAACAACATTATCTCTACCAAGTTCAAAGTTTTCAGCCGATGGCTTCTTATCCTTATCTTCACTGGGTGTTTTTGATAATCCAGACATAATAATTCCTCTGAAGGAATCAGTCACACGAAAAGGGCGAGGAGATACGCAAGCCCGCTTAGCCCTTTCTTTCTCACTCACAACACATTCCGTCAAAAGAGACTGTTTTTATATTTTCTCCACTCCTACACGTGTTTTCTAAACCGGGCCTTTTTATCAGCATTTACACCTAAATTACCTGCAATCGACAAAAACCCTCTTTTTTCAACCAGATTTGTCACATCTCCTAACGCATTCCGCATCTCGCAAATCCCATTAGAAAATTTCTCCTAACTCATCTTAAAATCAGCTCTAACCACGCAAAAATTAAATCTTTTTAACTCTCAAGTCAGATTGAACGAAAATTCTTTTCAGTACCCTTTAGAAACTATCAATTCTTAGCCTGCTGGTAAAAGATACAAATTTAAAATAATTATAACATTTCATAGTCAACTGTTACATAAGAACATGCATCTAAGGGTGGGTCTAAAAAAGCATAAACAACAAAAAAATGCCAATTAATGAATGACGAAACCTCTAGGGAAAATATTTAATAAGCAAAAGGGTGAGGAAAATTTAAAGCAACAAGCTTGAAAATATTAGTAGAGAAGATCTAATATGGTTAATTAGATACCGACCGTGCAGAGGAAAGAAAGAAGAGATTGGCGAACCTAGCGCTAGTGAGAAGTGCTTGTTACAGTCAATCCCTTAACAGAAAATTACAAGGGCGTCTTACAGGGATAGTCCGGATATGCCAAAATTTTCAAGTTCTAAGAGGGAACTCTCACGCCCACTATACCAATCAAGGCCCAGAAAGAATTCTAGGCCCAATAGTCGTCTGGTTTTCTAACAAATTATGTCCCTTTTGAGTTGAATTGTCTACACAAAAGTCGAATCGGCCCAAACAAGACCACCGGAAGCTCTGCTTATACGTTGTCCACTAAAACGTTATTGTAAATTTTAGAACTAGGTACCCCTAAGCATGTAGTTCATTTGATAAGGAGCTGTGCTAGTTTAACCAAAGTTTCGAGTTCGAGTCATAGTAATGCAACTGTGTTAAACCTTGGGAGGGAGAGCTTTATCGCCTGTATGGTCATACTCGACTCAATTCCGAATTAGTCAGGTCTCCAATAGGATATCGAATATCGAGAGGTCAAACTAAAAAAATATTTTAAAACTAAGGAAATAATATGAAAGTAAAAGAAAATTATAATTTTTAAATTTTAGGTTTGTCAAATTTTAAGTTGAAAAAATTAAGAATAGTTAAGGAAGGCTCAAGAAAATTTTGGCGAAATTTCTTTAGAAAATTTTCTAGTCAAATTGCCCGGATTCCTAAAGAGAGGAAAATAGACTTATTGTTACTTTCATTTATTTCATAATTTTGCTTATTAATAACTCATAAAATAAATTCTAAAAATCATAAATGTTGGATTATCCAAAGTCAACCTTGGTTTTAATAACGACAACTTAAGGACTAATATATTTGTGAAATATTCTAGGAAAATCAAATAAAGCCATTTCATGTACCCCCAAAAAGAAAAAGCCATTTCAACCATCGTAAATGTGATATCATGAAACAAAAAGTTGAAAAAGCTCAAAACCATTGAATAAGGATTAATGTATTTGCGAGATATTCTATGAAAATGTATCAATTAAATAAAGCCAATTCAACCATCATAAATATGATATCATAAAATGAAAAATTAGAAGAGCTCAAAATCATTGAAGATAGATGAAGCACTCTTTATACGATCTAGTGAATACAAGCCTACAAAATAAAATTAAAAATGAAGAATTATTTTCTAAAATCCATCCTGCAATTGGCCTACTCAGTCCCCTACCATTTCCCTATCGATCCCATAATCTATCCTTCTTATGCAAAATAAATTTTCTTTGCCAAATACACTATTTGACCCTGTGACACCCCTACCCTCCAATTACTATTATTTACTTATTCTTGGGTGTCAGAATACATTACCTTACCTATCCTTCTATTATTTCCAGTTATATACTTTAATCTACATGTCTTATATTTTCCCAAGATCCCTTTAACTATCTTAAACTCTGTCAGGGCGTAATCTTTTGTCCCTCGTCCATTACAAAGTAGTGGATAATAAATAGTAATTATTACAAATAATACACGTCAAAGTAAACCAAAATTTAACACATATACATTCTCTTTTCGGGTTATGCAAAATCCCTAGATGCTATCCTTCACGTGCTCGGAGTTAGTCCTTCTCCATTTTTCTTTTTGCTATCTTAGTAAGCTCGCCCCTATTTGTAAAATATTTCAACCACATAAAGAATAAGCAAAATTGCTCAGCAAGTACCATACTCTCAAGGCTAAAGAACATTAACGAAATAATTATAGAAATAAATATATTGAAACATAAATCTTGGAAAACTCATGAGCATTAAAATGAGTTCCATAACGCTAGCATGATCTACGAGCACAATGTAAATCATGCAACAATAATTAAATAATGGTGAGTATACACTTTGTTACCTCAACTTTGGTCCACCCGTCTTCTTCGAGTGGTAATAATTCTCACTTACCCGATCCTAACACACAATCCAAATCGAGCTTAAATATAGTTGGCACATGTACACATCGCAAATACATGCTTCTTCTCTCCTGTAGGGCCCAGTCCTTTGCCGGTGTAAATCCTCCAATTTGGCATACTCAAAATCATTTTTTATTCGAGAATTTCTACGTTACCTTAATGGGCATGTCATACACGGTAGAGGTGCACAACATTCAAACATACACACATAATCTCCTATACACAAGGAATAAAACTCATGCATTCATGACAATAATACAACATGTAATGAAAACAAGGCAATTACACGTAAAAATGGGGGCGAGTAAAGATACTTGCCTCAATAAAATCCGTTTCGAGAGACTTTTACTTGGCCTTAGATTCTTGCTTCGCTAATATTTGTCGCCCTATTTCCATAAACAATTTTACATTAGAACTTTGATAATTCTTATGGCCATTAGCCCCATATGATACTCTTATCCTTCTGGTATCTTAGTTTAGGTCTAAGGAGTCCATTAAGCTCGTATACATTCAACTCATGCCAAGAAACCCTCTAAGAACTTTGATCCTCTTAACTAGATTCTTCACTTCTTAAGCTTGAGATAAGCTCTAGAATCACACAATTTCGAGTTATAATGGAAAATATACCGCTTCCTAAAATTTGCCAAAGCTTCGTATTTTTCTAGAATGATAAATGTTTACAGCAGTCTAATTAAAATAATTTATAAAAATATCAAATGGCTTTCATTGAGTTAAATGTTTATATACTAACAGGTTATTTTATATAAGTTTTCAAATACGGTTGAAATGTGATTTTTTGTTTTCTGTACTACCTTGAATTAAACAAACAAAACTTAGTTCTTATAAATTTAGTGTCACCATACTTCACATTTTTAGAAACTACATTTCAATATCTATATTTAGGTTCTGTAATCACTTAATTTGGAGTTATAATGAAAATGTTATAGCTTTGCAAAGTCATAACAGAGTTTTGGTTCCCTTGTTTTTGCTTAAGGTTATAACATTCCCCTTCTAGAAATTTATTAAACTATCAAATGAATTTCACAAAAATTTCTGGACATTATATATACTTGTTAAAGTACTTTCATTAAAAGTTTGGAGTCCATTAGACATACTCATATTTTTCTAGAAAATTCGGATTGGGACTGCAGTGGCAAAACTTCCAGATTTGTAACTTTTGCAAAAACTTATTTAACTTGCTTAAATTCCTTCCCAAGCCTTTACATGCATAACTAAGCATAACCATGACATGTATATCACTTAATATCCTTCTTAAATTTGGGTTTTAACCATTAAATCATTACTAATTCAAATTCTATCTCTTAGCTATTCTTGGACTCTTTGATCCTAAACAAGCTTCTAATCATCAAATACTTCATTATACATCAAGTTACCACTAAGCATGCATCCTAAATCATCATGTTCTACATGTGATACTCATTGTTTTCATGCAATGATTATAACCTCTCCCCCTTAGCAATCCCCACAACATAAGCAAACACTTTAACCTCAAGATGAGGTTCCCATCCTCCATCGTATAACCAACATCAATACCTATGAATGTTATTATCTACCTAAACATGCTTATTTATATCAATACTAAATATGGATAAGGAGAGAACTATGCTAAGTTGGGAATTTACCCTTGAATTTTTCCAATTCCTCCACAAGATACTTGATCTTCCAAGGCTTTAATCACCCTCATCCTCTTGAAATCCGACCTTCTAAGAGTTAATTTAAGGTTCTAGGAGATTGATTTAAAGGGTAGAAGCTTTAATCTTGCTAGTTAAGGGTACGTTTTGGACTTTGATCTTTGAAATTCAAGAATTTGAAAGTGATTTTGAGGAATTTCTTTGGCCAAGCTTCATAATTAGGGTTACTAACACACTTCTAAACCACTAGCTTGGTTGTATGAAACAAATATAAGAAGATAGAATTTTTAGCTCTTTAACCCATGAGTATGGATGCGGGAGTATTTGACTTTGTTCTTGATTTTCTCTTACTAAAATGACTAAGTATGGCAGGAGGAGCATGAGTGCTGGTTTATGGCTCCCAATCCGTGGTCTTGAAAGGCTCTAAGGAGCCTCAATTTGGTCCATAAACTTGAGTCTTGGTAGTTGGCTAGGTTGGTGGTTAGGATGGCCAAGTTACTGTATGGTTTAGTGGCCAAGTAGCTCACTCCATGATCTTCCAACAAGGTTTCTAAAAGTATGCATCTAATTTGGCCAAGAAGGCCCCTTCTAGAATGCTTATGTCATTCTAATGATGTCATTAGGGTGATGGCATTGCTTACCTCATTTTGGTGACATCACCTCGCTTATGTCACCCTAGCTTACATCATCCTTTCTTTTTCCTCTATTTACAATTTTGCCAAGGTGTTGAATTCCTTCAATGTGGCCGGCCCTAGGACTTCCCTAGGATGTTCTAATTGCTAAATTTTCGTAACTTTATTCTTGTAATTTACTAGTTAAGAAAATATCGAAATGAAATGCTACATATACATATATATTGATTTAATTATAGAAATTCAAGCATAAAATTAATATACAAAGTAATATACATTTTATTATACATATTATCATACATTATATTTTCTTAGGTTTCACATTCTTCCCCCCTTAAAAAGAATTTCATCCTCGAAATTCCAATACCAATTAGGTGGGGATAAATTTACATTATCCATTCTTATAATGGATTTCAAAATTCTTATTATACAACATAACTTCATACATACATAAGTGCTTAACAATTCTCACCCAAATTCCTAGTACTAAGGAATTCTTACTAGACCTTCCAATTTTACTTATCCTCACTCCTTCATTGGTTTTTTTCCTTTTTGTTTTCTTTGGACCTCCATGTTCATCATACTGAGGTTACGAGTATCCAATACGTGCAATCCATTGTTAGCTTCAGTCATTACTTGTGTTGATTTTACTTTGCTACCTTCTTCAACTTGAACGGAAACCTTCTTAGGACAACTTGATGCAATGTGTCCTCGCTTTCTGTATACATAACAAATTTGATTCTATAGGATGGGGCAATTTTTCGCTATATGCCCAAGTTGAGCACATTGATAACATTTACTCGTTCCTTTCAAGCAAGACCTACCGCCATGATTTTTCCCACATTTATCACATTTCTCTCCTATTGGGGGGAAAGTTCCCTCATAATTCAACAAAAAACACTCGCTGATGTTCCTACAAGAAAAGGAGGGAACTCTCCCATATTTTCTATATTTCCCCAAATATTTCCAACAATGTCGTCTTTCATGACTCAAGAAATCTCATCAACGATTTCAACTACAGGATTAGAAAAATTTACAGTTACAAGATTGAAAAACTCTAGATCAGGAACAAATTGATGAACGAGTACACGAATTCAACTAGTGTATTGGAGAAGCCTACGCTTTGAACTTTAGATCTCTCTAATTTCTTGAATTGATCATAATCTTCCCTCTCATTTGTTGGTCAAGGTTATAGCTTCTTTTATGACACTTCGGTCTCCGTACAACCCGAAAACTGTAAGAACCCAGTATTTTTTAATATTTTGAGGTACTAAATAAAAATTATTTGGTTTCCGACAAAAAAA
>JAUMHB010024147.1:6055-16217 GCA_032359685.1 Pittosporum tobira
AATGAGTAAAATATTGCCATGTCAAAATCGAACATGTGCAGTGCACGTGCAAAGAAGTTGTCCAAATAACCAGACTACTGCGGCTAGGAATATACCATGCCTGTTGTATTCCATATTCCATGTTCCATTGTTCACAATTCTCACGGTTTAGGATTACGTTTTAGTTTTTTTTTATATAAAATTTATTAGTATCTTTTATGGCAGACTTGTTAGTCCTTAGTTAGGATCGATTTATATTTGAGTTAATTGTAATTTTCATTATTTGAAAATTCAATGTATTTATAATTTCTCATTATAATGTGAATTGTATAACAAGTAAAAAGGTGCACATTTAAGCAATTCTTGTCCAATTTAGAAAGGTTATTCAAATAGTAATGGACATTCTAGCAGCATTACTTTTCATTTTTTTCCAAACAAGCTGTATTGTTTCTTTTGGTTTTATTATTGTTTTAAATGTGGCCAATTAAGACTTTATTTGTCACAATTTATTAGTATATCTTATTTTTAAAAAAGAATAAGTTTTTTTTTTTAAATATTTAACACAATTTATTCATAATAAACTATAAGTGGTATACAAAAATTTTAATACCCAAAAAATAAATAAGGTATTTTTTCTTTCAATTTATTATGTGTTATCCTTATATATATATATATATATATTATACTCAAATTATCTTTACTATTCATAATAAATGTCTTTAATTATTTTCAATAATACATATTATTTTTTTGTAGATAAATTACTTTTTAAAAAATTAAGTCAAATAAATATATTACTTAAATAAAATAATTTAAATTAAGATGTTAAATGAATTACAAACTATTTTCAAAGTTATAACACCCCAGCAAATGCAAGCATTTCTTTTGCTTTTTGTTGTTTTCTGTTTTTTCGTTTATGTATATTAGCTGTACGAAAATAAGAAAGAAAGGCCTACTCACGCATATCTCCGCAGTTATCTAACGCAACTTCTGGTTTTTTGGCCGACCCCTTAAGTTTCTCTCTCATCTCTCTCACCGAAATCTTTGAAGAACTTGGCTGAATAGAGCTTGTTCTCTCCCCCTCTCGGACTCCAAGGTGAATTTTTCTTTCTTTCTGGGCTGTAATTTTCTTTCTTTTGAGCTAAATTAATTCAATATCACTCAATATTTGATTTAATGGTGAAATCGCTTGAAACCCAATGCAGAATGGCGTAGATTGAAAGAGGGTTTACACCAAAGCTTTAAAATCTGTAGTTAAATGTGCATCTATCATATAAAGTTTATGTTTTTAACGGATTCTTGTGCTAAATATTATCTGCGTCCTCTTTAAATGGATTTGTTTGGGTTATGCATGAATTGATTAATGTTCTTTTGACAAGCTGTTTGGTTCTTGTTCTTGATTGTATTATTTTCCGATGCAATAGTAGTTGATGAATTGATTGTATAATTGTATGTATGCATGTATCCTTCAGAAATGCACCTGGATTATACTCTGAAATTGAGTGTTTTGATGAATATAGGTGTTTGGAAAGAATAAATTGTGCATCAACTGTGGGTGATGGGCCTGATGGTTAGTATTGTGTAGTGAAAGTTCCATATTTTTGTTTGTTCGCGGAGTGTGTAGTGAAAGTTCCATATTTTTGTTTGTTTGCGGATTGGCATGGTTTCGTAAAGTTGGTCTCTGTTCAGAGGAGCATAGTGTGCAGGTGTTATACATGTACTTAAAAGCTATACTTCCTTCTACAATGAGCTAAGATAAGTCCAAGAGGACAGAGGGGGGATTTTCCATTTTCCAATCTGTTTTCATATCAGATGCTTGTTTGTTTAGTTGTATTTGTTAAATCACATGGTATTGCTTTGACAACTTGCGGATATTATTAGGATAAGTAAAAAGGAACTTCCTTAATATATATAGAATTGTTATTTCCCCAACGAAATTTGATGTTTCCAGAAGACCCTCTCTTACATGAACGTGGGACCCACTCACATTCATGTTAAGAGGAGTTTGTGGATATGTCATATTTCCTTGTGGAATATCACTCCCCAATTTGTTTGTGTTAGAGCTAAATTAGTATTTTTTTATACAAGTTCATCTCTTGGTGCGACCAGTATTCAAAAGTTTTCTTATGTTAGAGTGTGCTTGATTGTTTCACTTTCTTGAACTCATTAAATTTCCCTTTGCTACTTTCCAAGAAATATGATGTGATAAATCGTGGTACCTTACTGTAAGGCAGCTGAATTCTGTTATGAAAGATTCTTACTTTAAGTTTAAGAAGCTCCTACATGCATCAAGGATATTTGTAAGCTATTTTGTCTCTATTGCTCTCTCATTCATACTTGTTAGAGGTTAAGGACGCTATCTTACTGGTCTGTCGCATTATTCAACCATTAATGATTCTTATACGATACTTGAAAAGAGGAATTATCCCAAGTCAAGTTGTCTATGTTAACTACATTTGTAGAAAAAAAGAAAATTAAGATAAGGATGACGCCCATTCCTCTATTAATTCTCACTTGACTTCAACTGATACCACTCTCATACCACCACATTTAAGGCGGTGTGGGAGTTCCTGGAAGGGCAGTTGCACCATCTAAAGCAGTAGGATGTATATGCATGACACGACCAGGGCGATCACAAAGGATTCATGATCCCACTGTTGTGTTGTGCGTATAGAACCTGCTGCTGCAGATGGTGCAACTGCTTCTATGGGAACTCGATGCGAGCATCTCTGTCACGGGTAGCCTGGAAGTGGGTATGGCGGTATGCACAACCAAAGTCTCGTGTCTGGGTATGATAATCCTCACTTTAGCGCAAAACCATGCCTCAAATGTGAGAGTGGCATTGGTCGAAGTCAAGAAAGAATCAATAAATAAATGGGCGTCATCTGCCTCTGTAAGATCCTCATCCTCTTCGCTAGAAAACAAATGCTGCTCTACTGGGCCATGAGCTTCCCATGATCCATGTTGTAATCAACACCTTTGAGTCACATCATTATACTCTACCATATACTATCTCGGAAGGTGCAACATCCTCATGCTCTATATCAAGTGGTGCATGCTCATAAATGGCTAACGGTGCTCTCGTAAAACAAGAGACTGGAAATTTAAGAGAATTAGATTTTCATGGGCAAATATATCTAGAATAGGTGCTTCCTCAGAGTCACTACTGTCATCACCATTAGTCTGTGGGTCCTCTGAAGTTGGTAGTGTTAGTAGCATCTTATGTTAGAAGTGCCTCAATGTGTCCTTATCTGACTAAGATCTCCAGCACATCAGCTGCGACTATCCTCAAATCTAGATGAAGCATCACCTCCATAGCAAGGAACTTGACATCCATAAGAGGGTGATACAAACTGCTGCTACTATCTATCTCTATCGGTTGTGGTACGGGTGCAATGGACTTATCGAAGTGATATGTGTCCTCCCTTGGGTCTGACTGCACACTATTCATCTACACATAGCAAAGACACTGAATCAAATTTTAATGACAACTATATATAGTATATACTACAACATTTTTACTTAATGCATGCATATATGTTCTTAAATGCATGTGTGTAGAAACTTTAGACCTCCGTATTTCTTAACCATTTTCCATGATTCAAGTTGCTAAATTATCACTAAGAAATGATCTTCGTTTTTCAGAAAACACATGCAACTAATAGGTTGGCACTTAACGCACAAAAAAGCTTAGTCATTTATATCCATTCTTGATGTATTTTAGGGCTAACAAATGAAAGTAGCTTGTATTAAAATATTATCTTCCGGTGAGTAGAGAAAGATGTGTTATTTTTTCTAATATTACTCTTACTGCTGCCCGATATATTATTGAACCTGTGTTTGAGTAGAATGTTCTCTTTCAGCTTTATATGTATGTATGTACGTGCGCGCGCGCTCATGTAGTATACCTTCTCATAGATAGAGTTGGTAAAAGATCCCAGATTTTAGGGGATTTAAGCATGGTGAATATCTCAGCTTTATCTCCTCTAGATCTGATAACATATCTTTCCCTATCTTGGCTAGGAGTGCTAAACGAGCCGAGGGCTCGTTTAAGGCTCGGCTCAAGCTTATTTGGTTTAACGAGCCAAATTCGAGCTCGGCTCTTTTAAAGCTCGATAACAGTAAATATTTTTAGATTTTTCATAAAAAACTCTAGCTCGGCTCATTAAAGCTTGATAAGAGGCTCATTTAAGTTAAACGAGCTCAGCTTGAGCTCGAAAAAATAAACTCATTTAACTAAACGAGCCGAGCTTGAACTTGACAGACTCAGCTCGTTCAACAGCCCTAATCTTGGCAGATCTTTCCATATCTTGGTTGTTTGTACAACTTTAATGTTTTGCTATTTGATCCTCTCAACTTTTGTCTTTTATGATTTCACCCCTATTAATCATATAATGACTAATTCTAGATGTTTTAAGCATTTTTTTCTTGGTGTATGTAATATCATGTATAACCCATACTTGGTTCATGTAAATATTATTGTAGTATGAACTTTCGGGCTCTTAAATTCTGCTTCATATATTGTGAGAACTAAGTTTTGTCAGAGAAGTCGTGTTAACTTGTTATACTTCGTACATCACTTTGTTTATAAGTAACATAAGACAGGACTCATGTTCCACTTAACGCTCTCAAAAGTTGCGAGGGAGGACAACATTGTTATCTTTTTATTTGAAATTCAGGAGATACGAGTTCTCCGCAATTTATATATACTTGATTTTCTTATCATCTGTTTGATTACTTTCAATTATTTTATTTTACAGTGATTCAAGGCCTGCCGTAGTGGATCGTTATGTCTGGGCTGATTGAAGGTCTCCCTGATGCAGTTGCCCTCAGGTGTCTGGCCCGTGTTCCCTTCTACCTTCACCACAAGTTAGAACTTGTTTCGCGTTCTTGGCGATCTGCCGTTCACAGCACCGAACTCTTCAAAGCTCGGGAAGAAGTCAACTCAACAGAGAATCTCTTATGTATTTGTGCCTATGATCCCGAGAATCTATGGCAGCTTTATGATCCCCTACGAGATCTTTGGATCACCCTCCCCGTTCTTCCTTCACATGTTCGTCATCTTGCCTATTTTGGTGCAGTCTCCACGTCCGGAAAGCTCTTTGTTCTAGGCGGTGGCAGTGATGCCGTAGACCCATTGACCGGTGACCAAGACGGAAGGTTCGCAACAAACGAGGTCTGGTCATATGATCCAGTCAGCAGAAGGTGGGCCCTCTGTGCATCCATGATCGTGGCTCGTGCCATGTTTGCTTGCTGTGTATTAAATGGAAAGATAGTTGTGGCTGGCGGTTTTACTAGCTGCAGGAAATCAATTTCTCAAGCTGAAATTTACGATCCCGAAAAGGATGTGTGGGATTCGATACCAGATCTCCAGCTGACGTTCAATACTCCCAGCTCGGGAATTGTTATAGGTGGCCAAATGCATGTTTTGCACAAGGGATTGTCAAGTGTGCAGATTTTGGATAGTGATAGAAAAAATTGGACGGTTTGTGATCATTCGTGGCTCCAGGGCCCAATGGCGGTGGTTCGAGGTGAAGTATATGTAATGAGTCATGGGCTTATTTACAAACAGGGGGGAGATCCGAAAAAGGTGGTAGTTTCGGCATCTGAATTTCGTAGGAGAATTGGGTTTGGGATGATAGGGTTGGGAGATGATATATATGTGATTGGTGGAGTGATTGGGCCCCAGCAATGGAATTGGGACATCAAGATGGTATCTGATGTTGATGTTCTGACGCTGGGCTGTGAGAGGCCTGTTTGGCGTCAACTTTCTCCTATGACACGGTGCAGGGGGACTATATTTGGTTGCACGCAACTGAGAATATAAGTTTCCATTTATATCACAGGTTCTGTTTCTTCTATTCCTCTGTTGTATTTGAAGGTTGACTCTCTGGGAAGGAGGAAGGAATGATGTAGTTTCGTTCTTTTTATTGTAAATCATAATGTTTAATGTTTAAAGTTACCCGAGGAACTTTGTAACCTTTGAAACACGCAATATAATGTATTAGCTATGTTGAAGTCACTTCCGTAACGAAATTCATTCTTATGTATTTGATCAATTCAATTCTCTAAGTTACTTGTTTTGGATTCATGCTTTCGTCTTTTGCTGGAGAATGGATATGTTTGAACCAAAAAAAGGTTTAAAATATGGAGAATGGAGGTGTAATGTTTTGCTTGTCTTCTTCCTTTAAATCTCTATATTGATTTCTGTTGGGTATTATTGTCCTTGGAAGCATTTTAAATCCTCTATGAAATGTGCATTATTTTGCAACTGCTGATTTAATAGGTACATAAGCAGCATCGGTTGCCAATTCCCAGGAGATATAATATATATATATATATATATATATCTCAAAATCCATTATATTAAGTTTGAAATTTTTTTGACAGTTACTTTAGGTGTTATTAAAAGTTGAAACTCCATTACAATTTTTAATGACAAAAATATTTTTTAACTTAAAATTAAAAATAAAAATATATTCCAACAAAATAAAAAAAAAAATAGTTGTTAAAATTAGGGCAGAGTGTATTGCACACCCATCGGATGTCCACTGTTTATAGTTGTTCATAAAGTGTGTGTAATACTGAAAATAATTATCAAAAACTATTGTATCTAATTTGTTTTGGAGTTTGGACATAAGAAATTTAATAGGTGGCCCATAGCCCATGGACATAAACAGGCTTCCATCCATAATACTGATTTCTGTGTGGGCTTCCGTGGAAATCCAGACTCCTAAAACCCTGTAAAAACCACCCAAAAGAAGACCTAGACGACGCTTTGCAGTCAAAAATAAACAAACGAACAAGAATGGAGGAGTCTGCTACTATGGAAGACGGCGAGCAGAACAGAGAAGTGGTGGAGGTGGCTCCTGCCTTAATCGCCGTCCACCCGACCCAGCAATCCGTCGTTGTCGCCGTCGGGTCGGACCTTCGCGTTTTCAATCTCCAGTATGCTATATCTCCTCTTCTTACCTCTCCTTTGAAAAAAAAGAGAAAAAAGTTCGAATTTTCTGAAAAGAAAAAATTAATAACATGGCAACAGCTATCTCAACTGACTGAAGTATATTCTTGTAGCTAAAGCATGGAAATTTAATGCAACCTTTTGTACATTTTCTAATTAAGAAAAAGATTAGATTACAGGGCTGAAAATTTGTAGTGAGCGAGTCGAACCGAGTCGAATGTTGACATGCTCACATTTTACTTGTATATTTAACGAACTTTAAATTTTGTATTTTGTGTATATCTAGAGACCAAATACAAATGAGTAATTTAAAATTTTTGTTCAAATATCATCGAACATCAATATAAAAAAATAATTTGATAAGGTCCAAATAATTTATCATACTTTAAAATGTGATCATATTCTACTTTTTAATATTTCAAATCGAGCTCAAATTGAGCTTTTAACCGAGCAATCTCGAATAAATCTTGAATAAATCTTGAACTGTTTAGTTCTATTTACGGCGTTATGAGCAACTAAGCACATCCCTTCGTGTCCTCTACTAAAAATTCTCAACTATTTTAACCTATGAAGAAAAGGGCAGCTTTCCTTTTTAAGACATCCACCAAACTAAGATGAAATCGATGAACCAAATCCCATTATTTATAAATTTTTAATCTTGTTGGCTAATTATGTTGAAACCAAACATTTGTTGATGGCTCTAATTTTCAAATGATGAGTCTTATTCTGGAAAGAATGAGTAGGTGGTTTGATGTAGGACAATTGATAGAATTTGTGAAAAAAATAGAAAAATAGAAAATGATATATTTTGTTTATTCCCTCAGGAAATCAGCCATACCACAGTATGTTTTGAGATCTCTCCGCAGAGATCGGTCATGTCCGCAGACAAATAAAACAACAAGGTTTTACTCAATTCATAATAATAATTCACTCCATAATAATGAGATATTACAATTCCTTTAAATAGGAAAATCATAACTTAACGACCAAGTAAAATCCTAATTTAAAAGGAACTAAATCTTCTAATAATACTTTATTACCTTAAATAAAATTTCTAGAACAATCACTTATTTAATATAAATAAAATACTTAACAAAATATAATAATTTATTTTTAAATAATACCATACAAAATTGAATAATAATAAATTGCTTTCCATATGCATCATTTTCCTCGCCATTGAAAAAAACTCGTCCACGAATTTTATAATAATTTAAAATAAGAATCCACGATTAGAGAATTATCATCCAACAAAAGAGGTGTTTCAACCATGTCGAAACATGCTTTCTCAGCTTCATCGCCATTAGTTTTATCTTCTAGTAATCGGTCAGGTCCTTAATATCAAAGATCCTCTCCACCGTATGCAACCAGTCGATAAACTCACTAGGATGAGCCTTACGCTCGAAGTCAGGAATCTCAATCTTCATCCCCAAATTACGAAAAGAAGGTTGTCCTTTAGGTCAAAATCCTTGATTTTGCCCACAGTTCAGAACCCTAAACGGATTCACATCCCCCTCTTCGTCATCAGATGAGATCTCTAATTCTACTTCTTCGTCATGTGGAACGTCTAATCTTGCCTGAGTAAGTTGTCGCTCCACCTCTTGGATCTGCCTCTTTTGTTCTTCAATCTCTATGTTTCGCAGGTCTCTCTGACGCGGTTGTTCGTCTTCTTCAAGAACGACTCCATGTCCCCTACCACTGCGACCCCGTCGTCCACGACCACCATGATTCTGTTCAGCCATCGATCAACAACAATCTAGAGCTCTGATACCAAATGATATAGGACAATTGATAGAATTGGTGAAAAAAATAGAAAAATATAAAATGATAGATTTTGCTTATTCCCTCAGCAAATCAGTCATACCGCAGTATGTTTTTGAGGTCTCTCCGCAGAGATTGCTCGTGTCCGCAGACAAATAAAACCACTAAGACTTTACTTAATTCATAATAATAATTTACTCCATAATAATGAAAGATTACAATTCCTTTAAATAGGAAAACCATAACTTAGTGACTAAGTAAAATCATAATTTAAAAGGAACTAAATCTCCAAATAATACTCTATTATCTTAAATAAAACTTCTAAAACAATCACTTAATATAAATAAAATACTTAACAAAATATAATAATTTATCTTTAAATAATATCATACAAAATTGAATAATAATAAATTGCTTTCCATCTACATCATGGTTGCATGCATGTTTCACTGAATGTTCTCGCGTTCCGCATTCCAATGAATTTAATAGAAACTGGATATATTTGCAATTTTCACAGCAAGAATGAAGTAATACAGTGTCATTGTGATCAACATTTATTTTTTTCTTGAGCAACACTACTATTGGAAGTTGATAAAGAAGTTTCTTGACTCTCGAGTGACAAAAATTAGATTTATAAAGTCTTCACAGAAAGCAACAACAACATAAGATTTCATTTTGATTCCCACACTTGCAGCCAAACTCATCTATCAGAAGAAGGGAAAAAAAAATCTTTTTTATCGGCTTTTAGTGTTTTTTAGCAACGGAATAATTGGAATGTAAACGTGTTTGACTGACATAAAAGATTTACTATATTGTCTTTCCAGAGAAAATTGCCCTGTTTCGTTGGCGGACGATTCCAGTGCCCCTCTTCATAAAGATTCCATTAGAGCAATTCGTTACAGCACAAATGGAAATCTCTTTGTATCTGCTGGTGATGACAAGCTTGTTAAAATTTGGACCACAGATTCATGGCGTTGTATCTATACTGTGTAAGTTCTTATCCCACAACAGGTACAAGGGAAAGTCAAACTTTTGCCTAGTGAAATTCTGCTATTCTTTCAGGAAACTGATACTTCCGCCAGTAGGTAATACGTTTGAAACTCAATGACAAGTTTGTATTGCGTAAACAGTGGGACTAACTAGTGGAAATATCAATTTATGTTACCGGATTCTCTAGGTCATCAAGTGAACCGCGAATTAGTTTTCACGTACTAATTCGTGGTGGGTTCGCGTACCAGGTTCTCAACATAGAGCGAACCCATTTACATACTATGAATAAGTGTGATTCAGGGGTAAAAAAAGCAATATTAATTGTATTGTTAGGTCTACTAAATTGTAAATCAAAGTATATATACATGTTTACCCATAAATAATATGGTTTTATATAAATATAAAATACTATGGACATATAATATGGTCACAGTAAAATATATTAGAATACAAATAATTTAAATAGTCTAG
>JAUMHB010024158.1:5581-25560 GCA_032359685.1 Pittosporum tobira
GGGCCTTCAAAGGAGCCTAAATACTGTTTCCCGTCATAATCATGGTCTTATCATTGGTTCCAAAAGGCATATTTGCACCACAATAAATTTTAAAATTTCCTGATGTTTGAAATTTAATGTAATGTGCTTATCTAATATCTTTGTTTAATGAAACCATTTCATATTGATGTTTCTTGGGAAGAATGCAGACTGCAGAAGAGGCTATGACACCCATTGAGTCAACATTTTCACTGGATGTCAATTCAAAATTAGACTGGTGAGTATACGTTTAGAGGCCTGAGAATTTTTTTCTTCTGCCAAGTTTAGCGTATGCTTTGGGCATTAGAAGGCTCTCTAACAGGTCTTCCTGAATCTTGTCATGCAGGGAAGCAATTGGAAAAATCCTTGCACGAGGTCATAGTCGCATTCCTGTCTTTTCTGGGAATCCAAAGAACATCATTGGACTTCTACTGGTCTGTGTGAAGCCGTGCAATTGTTATTAACTTTTACTTATAATATGTTGTTTGTAGCTGGCCAAGTTTGAAGTTTGTTGATTATTTTTATAGGTAAAAAGTCTTCTAACTGTTCGGGCAGAAACCGAGACCCCAGTTAGCGCTGTTTCTATCAGGAGAATCCCTAGGCATGTTTGTTAACCACTTAGTTCACATTTTTTCTCTATAAATCCCATTTTCCATGTTTTAAATTTACCTTATATTGAATTGCAGAGTGCCGGCAGATATGCCTTTGTATGATATCCTCAACGAGTTTCAAAAAGGGAGCAGTCATATGGCAGCTGTGGTGAAAATGAAAAGCCAGGACTCAATGCCTGATGCTGATGTAGAGAAAGTCGTTTCAAAAAAAGTTACAAAAGGGAATTACCAATTAACTATCCCCTTGCTAACTGAGCATGATGAAGAATCAGATAGTGTTGCTGTTGATAAGGCTTTAGAGGGTATTACAGTACATACACAAACCATTTTCCCGTCAAATGGCACCACAACAAATACTTTGACTAATGTGCCAGAGAATATCGAAGACGGCGAAGTCATAGGAATCATCACCCTGGAGGATGTTTTTGAAGAACTTCTGCAAGTAATCAAAACTTCTTTTCCTTCTGTTTTTTTATCATTTGTTTGTGAGAGAAGTACTTATAACTCTTTTTTCTTTATGGGTTGATGCAGGAGGAAATTGTTGATGAGACTGATGTATATATTGATGTACATAAGAGGTAATTAAATATTGGAATTTTGCTTGCCTTCTTCCTTTTGCAACCACTCTCCTGAGGTGCTTATTTAATTGACAGTAACTTATGATTGCTGCAGGATACGTGTAGCTGCTGTTGCTGCTGCTTCATCTATTATACGTGCACCTTCAAGTCGAAAATTGATGGGTCAGAAGGTCACTGTAAGTTCAACAGCATTCATAATTAGTGATACCTTAAAAAAAGGACAGTTCTTAAAAATAGATGTTTCATTACAATTTTTATATAGAAGGAAAGTACTTTTGAAACAATATTTTTAGAAATGGTGTAAAATTTCATCAATATTTATAATGAAATGATAAATTAGGAATATGATGGTTTTTGTGATACTAAAATAGAAACGTATCTCTAATTTTGGAATGGTTCAAAAAGAAATAATTATCTCTAATTTGGGACCGGAGATAGTATCATTATATCGAAATTAGAAAGCAGTTAGGACAAAGGGCTGGTGTTTCATTTTTCATCATGTTGATTAGTTGTATGATTTTATTTTTGGGGAACCTTCAGCCCAAGGGAAGCAAGGGGAAACCCTGAAAAAGCTGTCGGAGGATAACTTACATTCAAGGTCACTGGGGAACAACACGAGCGAAACCCAACCGAGCAAGAACAGATGATTTCACAGTTCTATAATGCAAGACAGCTGTAAAGTTCTATGGTGTATCTCTTTCGCATTACCACGTAGATAATCTTTTGTTTCGCATGTAATTTAAAAAATAAGCTGATAGATTATTATATTAGCACATAAATGTTGATGCAGTTTTACAATCAATTTTGACGTTTTGAGGCGTGAAACTTCAATAGAACTTGTCTCACGGAATAATATATGACTAAAAATTTGTGATTCGTTTATGGTCAAGGTGAATACAAGTTGGATGTGGCAGGGATGTTGTTGGATGGATTGAATTTCTGAAAAATGCCTTGAAAATGAAGTAATAAGATCTAAAAGAGAGAAAACAATCTCTTTGAGCATCATCTGAATGCTGACTCTGCAATTGATGTGTTATTCTTTGGAGATTATGCCTTGTTATAAGATCCCCGTATATTTATGTTGAAAAATATCATCCGTCTCTTATGTCTTGTTGACAATAATTGAAGTAGAAGTCCCAACTAGAAAGAATATGGGAGACACAAGATATTTGATTATAATTAAAATTTAAATAGTACAATATATGCATAGAATATTTAATTTGAATTTAAAATATACAAAAATTGGACTCGGCATAAAAAAAAAAAAAAAAAATTATCTGAAATTAAATTTTATTTTCTTTCGCCTTTTGATTTGTCGCGAAATTTATCAAACATAAAATTTCCCTTGCATTAAATTCGAGACAAAATTTTGTCCCAAGTCGAATTAAAATTTCGAAGGAGATGTAAGATGACTTTTCTAAGGATGAAAACTTTGGTCAGAAGTGAAGTAGTAGAATATTTGTTGAGACAATAGTTTTCGAATAATAAATTACCTAATGATGGATTTACATAGTTTTCTAGTTTTTCCACCCCCGAGCAACCGACACAGTTAAGAAGTTAGAAATATCTTGAACATGTAATAATAATATACGGCCTAATCCTCACAAATCTCAACCCACATGTTGCCACGTGGAAAACATCAATTCCCTTAGTCGAGAATACCCTTGCATAAAGCTACAAACTACATAAATATCCAATACCTTAGATATGGCTACCTATTTCCACATGGAGCACTAGAGACACCTTTCTTGACAACTCTTCTCTGACTTCTTTCATCGGGTCGCGCGTGATTAGAGTATTTCTCTGAAACCCTAGAATCGTCCTTTGAACTACATTAAATAATATTCTCGATTTCTTGGCGATTATTTTCTGATAGATTCTGCAGGGAGCTCTCGAAAATGGGTTTCAATTCGGTTTATAAAGTTTTACAGGAGGTTTTTCCTCGGGTATAACCCTAAAAGCCCTGACTTCACTTTTATGAAATAATTACTGTAATTATTTCATATTTTAATCAGTCGCCACTATAATGCTCTAGTTGACAATTAATCAGTAATATTGTTCATTAATTAAGTGACACAAAGGTATATCATGATGATTTATTGTTGAAAATGTTTTTAGGTTATTCTGGGCCATATTTAGTGTAATTGTGTCGAATTTGGTCATTTTCTACTTTCAATTCAATTTAATTTTTTGTAAAACAAGTATTCATTGTTGGCTGGACACTAGAGCTGGTCTTGTAGATTTATGAATCTAAGAAAGTTGTAATTTTTTACACTTCTGTTTCATAGGTCGACCTTCGTATTCTGAAAGCTGTTGCTATTGAGAACCACAAGGATGCTGATGCGGCTGTTGACGTTATTCTGACAAAGGTTATGCCTATTCTTTCTGTACAATCCGGATCACTTGCGTATCCCAATGATGGTCCGAGTAAACCAAGACCATCTGAAGGTAATCCATACGTTTACATTGAATTACCTGTTACATAGTATGATTATGATGGCTCTCGTAACAGGTATTGGTTGGCTTGCTGTATGAGCCTCCTTTGACTTGTTGGTCAATGCTTGAGTAAGTAAACAAACGGGGATGGAGGTAGTAATGAGTCTAATGGATCAAATTCCGACACCCAAGTCAGAATACTGGTGTATAAAGATATCATTGTGTGGAGAATTTTGGGTTTTAGGTGGGACAAGAGAGACACCTTCCACTGAATGGGCATGTTGGCTATGTGGAGGTGTGGGAAATGTGGTCACGTGCCTCTGGACGCGATGCCTTTCCCCTTCTCCTAGTTAGACGTAATATGTGTTAACAATAATGTGCCAATGTCTATTATGAGTCAACACATGTTCCGATGGAAATCTTGGCGAACCCTTCCATAGTTAGGTTAAAGCACATCTTCTTGACAGGTCACGCAATGCCAGCTTGGGTCACTATGTGCAAACTCATGTCGGATCTAATTTTGGAAATAAAATAACGTTCCACAATAAATAAATAACCATACAAATAAACTCATTATGAATCACTGGAACTGTTCCCTATCATTTTTCCCCGACTGCAAAAGGTTTGCATCTAGTGGAGTTAATATCTCATAGCGTTTCAGAAGTGATGTATCTGTCAAGACAACGTAGCTCCTTAATAGAAATCCAGGTGCAATCACAAACAGGCTTGTGCCTCCACTTGACTGGAAATTGCCAATGACAACCACTTTGCCAAGTCAAACTAAGTTGCCCATCCGAGATATCCTTTATAGCCTCTAGAAGTGACAATAGGAGTTCATGTGGTGTAGGTGTGCTGGCAATGTAGAGCCGTAGATGTGTGGAAAATGTGCTCACGTGCCTCTGACACACGAGGCTTTTCCCCTTCTCCAAGTTAGGTGCAATGATGTTTCAGTACCTATAACGAGTTGATACCTGTCCTGGTGGGAATCTTTGCGAACCCTTCCGTCGATAGGTTTAAGCATGTGTCTTGTTGACACCAGTGGCGGATTGCACAATGTCGGGTCAGGTCATTATGTAGGAACCTGGGTCGTCATAGTAAGTAGTAACCCCAACCAGGTTATGTTGATTGGTTGTACGTATCCATATGTTATATGTGTTATTCTATGTCCATCTTAAAATTGAGGCAACATTCAATTGTTTCCCTTCTTTGATTGTACTGTAGGTTTGCATAATTGATACGGTTTTTATGACTTTTGATGTCAGTAGCTGTGGAAGCCAAAGGAAGTACTGAACTGGTTTCATTGAGTGAGCATGGGGAATCTAGGAAAGTTGAAACTGATATCACCCACATGAAATCAACTACTTCGAATCATGAAAATGACTCAAATGAGGATCAGGATATAGTATATGGAGATTTTGTTAGTGAAAGCAAAGAGATCGGCACAGAAGAGTGTATGGAAGCCATGAACAGGCCATCTGAGCCAACTGGACTTAATGGCGATCTGCTGGAAGATTTAGATGGGTTTGTGAATAGTTCAATTGTTCATGAAGAAAAAAAATTATGTTTGAATGGCAACCCATTGGACAGCCATTCTGTGCTTCAAGTACCTCAATTAAATTTTCAAGATTGTTTAATAAATGACCCAGAAAGGAGCATTCATCTAGAAATTGTGCCAATCATCAAAGCTGAGGAACCACAACTGGCAATTATCGAAGGTGAGAAACCAGAACCAAGTGGCCCATTCAGTAATGTTTCATGGGCAGACATGTCATCTCAAGCTCTTGATTGTGAGGACAAATGTCACAAGTCTATAGTGAACATTGTGGCTGTCCCTGGTACATCAATCATGGATTTGGAGAAACAAGAGTCAGTTGGTTCTTGTGCTGCTGCTTCTGAGACAGGCTTAGCTGCTGGTGAAGTGGGTGATCTTGAGGATGAGACTGCTACCGATGCTATGGTTATGATGCGATCTGGCCAAATTTGTAGTACTGAATTTCTCGAGGATATTATCATAAATGCAAGAAGTGAGAAGGTATTATAAAATTGCCTTTTACTCTCTTTTCTTCTTGGTTCAGTTGGTTGATTAATTGATTACTATCAAAATTTGAAAGGTTAAGGAAAGTTTAATAGCAACAGTATTATTCTCTTTTCTTTCTTTTCTCCTTTCATTTTAATTCTCACAATTTGACTGTTTAGTCTCTTATGCTAACTGTCCCTAGGGTTCCCCTTAGTACCCGTAAAGGTCAAAATTGGAGTAAATGTCTAACCGGGGAGAAGTTTTGAGTATACCTACAAACTGATCATTTCACATAATCCTTTTCTCTTTTTCATTTTTGTGCTCTCATTTCACTCCTTCGCGCTTTTGCTAACTAAGTATGGTTAGGTTCTATGATTTATGTTATAGCTGAAGAAACTTTGTTGAGGGAATGCGGTGGGAGTACTTTTTGCATTTTTTTTTTAATTTTTAATTTTTTTTAGTGAATTTGACTGATTTTTCGACTAACCTACATATGGTGCAGATAACTTTGTGTTCCGCAAAGGATTCACTTATCAGCTTGATGAGAGAAGTAGAAGTGAAAGAGAAATCGGTAGAACAAGTTAGAGAAGAAGCTGCTCGAGGGGGCTTAGGTATGCTTGCAAGGGTGGAAGACCTGAAAAAGACAGTGCAACAAGCGAAGGAAGCAAATGACATGGTTGTGTACTTCTGTCAATAGAATCTTTTGACTTGATGGTATTGGAATGTAGACTTCCTTAGACTGATTATCCTTAAATTCATCTCCTCTTCTTTTTGCTATGAATACAGCATGCTGGAGAAGTATACGGCGAAAGGTCTATTCTAACCACAGAAGTGAGGGAGCTTCAGTCTCGCCTACTCAGCTTGTCAGATGAAAAGGTCAAAGCGCTTGCAATTCTTGATGAGGTTCTGTCATAATGAACTCTTGCTTCTCCCTCATTAAAATTTTCAATTACTTTTATTTGTTTGGTGGTGGCTCATACTGGATTATCTCTTGCCCCTTCAGGCTATAGAAAACAAAGAAATGGTTTAATAATCTCTTCATCTTTTCAAGCATTTTTCTTGCAGATGCGTCAGGCTCTAGAGGTACGATTAACTTTAGCAGAAAAAGAGATCAAAGCAGCAAAGCAAGAAAAGCTAGAAAAGGAAGAATCTGCTCAGAAGTGTCTTGCATATGAAGAAAGCATAATGGAGAAGGTGGCCCAAGAGTTGAAGACATGGAAGCAAGAAGCAGAGGAGAATTCCAAGGTAGTAGTAATTCCTAAATTTCATCTACAATTTGAATTTTTTTGTTTCAAATAATTTTGTTTGGTGGGCCGCCCATGTGCAATAACAGAATTAACTTCAGTGCCTCATGTCATTTTTTTACTGTTTGCTTTATTGCAGGTGAGAGAGCTCCTCATAAATTGTGGGGGATTACTTGACGCACTACAGTAAGTTCTGCCATCCCTATAATATTTTTGAGGTTTTTTTTTTCTTTTTTCAAAAGGCGTATTTTATAGTAAGCACAATTTTTTCAAGTTGGGTTCCAGTTTTAAGGTTCAATATTTCGTAACTGTAACTTCTGCTTTGGCTCATGCCAAAACCTTATGTACACCATTTGTTCTTGTCACACTTACAAGATTTGTTCTAGGACCGGTCCTTGTATCATATTTTCTAGAGTGAAAGTTCTGAAGTCATGAAAAGAGTGGATAGGTTATCCTAAAAATCATGGTAAAACATTGAACTTACTCTTTGCAGAGGAGAAATATCTGTTTTATGCCAGGATGTGAAGCTTATGAAGGAGAAATTCGACCAGAGACTGACACTAAGCAAATCATTATCTTCTAGCCATACAACCAGCGTCTTAGCCTCTTCAAGTTTGTCTTTAGTAAGTACGGGACCTGAGCTGGTACCTGAGAAGCTTGCTGGTTCACCTGAAAACCCGAAGTCAAGTGCAATGACTTCCACCAATGATCAGCTTTCCTATGGTGAGGAGATGCCAATGGCCCACAAGGAGCTTGTGTTTGATGATGATGATGGGTATGTGATTTGCCAGATGTGAAATCAATAAGTTATGCTGGTAGTTAGTGAAGGTATTTTTAATGTAATTATAGGATATATCGCATAATATTTCTGGTAATGAGACGTCTTTTGTGCAACAATACATATATGGAAATAATGGTGGTGAGGGTGGATCTCTGGCGGCCAAAATGTTGTACTATTTATTACTCCCTCTGTCCAAAAAAGAATGAGGTTACATTATATATATGGAAATACTAGTTGCGAGGGTGGATCTCTCGCGGCCTAAATGTTTTATTTATAAGTTCTTTAAAGTATGAATTCCATTTTTTTGGTTATATTTGTAAGGTCTTTGTAGGATGGATTTTCATTCTTTTTATGATTGTTTCTTGATTTTTTCGAGCATATTTTGGTGATTGATTTTGGCTCAATGACTAAAATTGTAATTGCTGACATTAAATCGGTTACCTACTTTAGTCTTTGAAGATATATATATATAAAATAATCGTGTGACTGATGAAAATGTTAATAGGGAGGTGTAGATAGTTTAATTTTTGAGAAAAATGTAGGTACAATATGATGTCTTTTGTAGGATACATAATAATGTAAAATATGTGATAAAATATTATTTTATATATATAAAAAACAAAATAGACAGATTGATATTGTTTTATAACAAATGTTGGTATATGTGATATATTTACCATGATGTCTAATTTTTTATTAAAATTTTAAAATTTTATTTTATTCATTTATGCGGTGTATGCGGTGTGACTTTTATATTCTTAATGGCCCGAATGTAAGATAGTAGTATTAGAAGTTTGGCCCAGACGTTAAAATGTCGACCCTAACGCCCAATTCCTTATTTGTTCTCCAGTTTAGTTTTAGGGTTTGTGTCTTGGCAAACTTCTCTCTACGCCTTCTTTCTAAACCTGATAATTGGGCGGGTCAAGTTCAAATGGTCTAGGTTAAAATGGGTCGGGCAAAAAAGAATTGATTTTTTATTTGGGCCCAAATAAGCAAGGCCCTCCCTAGGTGAGTTGGGGGCCGCGGACTTTTTTTTTTCTTTTTTCTTATTTTAATAGACATAAACCAAACAAAAATACATAATATTGCGCACCAGAACTGCGGAACTAATTTTATCCAACATTGATGCTACAAAACTAATTTAAATGCACAGAAACGTTTGACAAATGTAAAACACATAAGTTCTTGAAATTAAGTGCGTAAACCAGTTCATAAAATGATTTGCAATGTATAAATGCTACATCAGTTCAGGAACAAGATATTATAAGTATAATTTACAACTTTCAAGTCTAGATTCTATAATCTGGAATTCATAACGCATCATAATCCCACTGTTCCAAAAAAAAAAAAAAAGAGATTATTTTTTAAATCTTAAGGTTAAATCTTAAAATTTTAAATTTCAAATTTGCATGGATTTATTTAATTTTGACCAATACAAATTAGAATGTTGTAAACTATGTAAAAAAAATTACTCATTAAAACAATGTTGATTGTATAATGAATCACATCAATTTTAAATTTTAATATTTTATAAATTAACCCTTGAAATTTGAAAATAATATTCTTTTTTTTTTTGTAATAGAGAGAGCGAGTATGAGATATCATACTGTTGCTCGTTGCATCTGCTAGCTATGCCTCTTGGGCACCACTATTTTTCGCTTTGATATGTTCATAGTCTCATATGTGGTAGAGGAAGGATATTGGGCCATCTGTGGTTGGGCTTATTAGGTCCATGTCTCAGAGAATATGAAACACAGCAGGTCTACTAGCTAGCTTGTCTTCTTCTTGAAAAAGATTTGTAATTAATTTCTTCTTACCTGGAAATCCTATCTATACACATACATGTCCCCGTACAGAACTACAGATATGTATCTTCTTTGTGTGTTCATATTATAAAAAGTTATTTTCTTGAATAAATCATTTATGTAAAGAACATGTACAACACCTTATTTTAAATTATTTATATGAAAATCAGTCGGTAGTTGTGTAAATTTGTGGAATATTATTGATTCATATAAGATGGTCCAAGAGAGCCCTAGTATCAGAGGGTATACTATATACACATGAGTTTCTCTCTTTTCCCCATGTCTAAAACAAGCTCCGTAAAACTTATATCACAACAAAGAAACAACATGGCATATGTAAGTTGATTTGTCAATCGGGTTATGTGAGTCGGGTTCATATCTGCCAAATCTCAGGCTAATCTCATTTGGGCTTGTAAATTGTGGGCCTAACCTCAATCCTAATATGATCATGGGCTTCAGGCTTCGAGCTTCTTCGAGACCGGGCCTAAAAAGGGGCTGAGCCTATTGACCAAGCTTAACCAAAATTTGAAGTAGGACTGGAATTTTGTACAGACTTCAAACTAGTCCTGCTCACTCTCAATTTTTTTGCAGGACAAACAATTGAAATTGACAGTCATAGTAGAAAGATTGAAGTAAAAACCGTAGTAGCCCATATCGGATTTGAATTCGTAATTATCAATCTCATGAACTGGTGGAAATCACTTTCATCAGAAATCCACATTTCAAATTTCACATGGAATTATGGTAACATAATCACACGAACCATTCCTCGTTTGGGTTTCGAACCACAAATGTTTTCCACGTGTCCAAGTCAATCCGACACAATGCTTCCCACTGTACATTGCCCTGAAAAAGCACATGTACTGAAAGAGGCCGAGGGGACCATAAATTCGTTTAGTTATACGAGCATAAATAATATATTTTTAAATGTTATTTATTTTAAATTATGTCTCTTATAATATTTATATTTATACAATTATATGAGCATATATTTATTTTTATTTTCTTCGTATTAATAACTTTCCAAAAAAAAAAAAAAAACAGTGTCCAAGTTTTTCTCTAATCCAGTTTTAATTCCTTTCTATATTTTATTATAGCAAAAATTAGGATGGGGCTAATGAAGGCACCAAAAGACTATACCTTTCACAAGATAGACCTAGCTAAGCCAGCACGGTTAATCGATCACAAAGCCCCGAACACTTGATTTCAAGGATATTTGGCGATGTAGGCTTGGACCATCTTGGTATCCTCAGCTTTTCTCAATGACAAAAGATGTTACATCTTCACCTTCAAATGTAGCTTCACACGCCCATCAGTGCAGTGCGACCCCTCTAGTAGACACACAGAGGGCCAACCCTCATAGCCTAAATTTGTCCATGGCGTGAGACTTCGCATCTCGGGTCGGTATGTAGCAGATAATATTGGAGAACAACAAATAAAAAATGAACCTGAAGCTATAGAGGAACAGGTGACCAACAATAAAGAGAATTTGGAGGAAAATGGGACAGCTACGTCAACAGATGAGCTGGACGATCTGAGAGTCGTCGACAGCTTGAGAAAGTGCAGGAGAACCATCCAAGCACCCACGTGGATGAAGGATTACGAAGGACACAAGAAAGGGAAGAATCAGAGAAAGGGTCGTTAGTTATAAGAGCTGACAATCGGTCCACCTATTTCTCTGTTATGTTATTTATAGGGCTAAGATTGTTTCTCTGGTTGTCCTTATCTTATTCCCTTATTATAAATGTTGCTGTAATAATATGAAAGTGGGATGAATGAAATTACCCGATTTCCTCTCTTTCTCTTTGTCATATCTCCTTCTCCCCCTCTGAGTATGTACTAAGACTCTAAAATTAGGACACGGTATCATAGTTGATTCCAAATGAGATATGTTAAAGTAACAAATTCATGTGTTAGAGATAAGGTCGGTTGATTTATATCGCTCATAACGCTCTCTTTACTTGCAAAGCGTAAGTTCATTCAAATTAAAAGAAGTTAAATTAAAGTGCACATACATTATAAAAAAGAGCAACATATGATCAGAATTTTAACCTCAAGACATTACATACCTAGAGCTCTATTAGAGAGATGACCCATCCATATAATTAAATCGCTCGTGACAAGGTAGGTCCTAGTACACGTGAATACGTGATAAAACATGTCCCTTGTGACGAGCTAGGTAGAATCATAACCTTATCTTAATGGGAAAGGAAGGAGAAGGAAAGATGAGCAAGATCTTTGATTTGCAGTCATAAAATGCGACCATGTGTCCCTACACGCCAAGCCACTAGGAGAATAAGTTTGCGCAAGTAGATAGCTTGATGATTGATTGAATCATTGGCATGGAGACTGGCCATAGCTTACTTCAGAGCTACTATTACAGAGAATGTACGTTGTGTTTTATTCTCCAACCATGGATGTTTGCAAGCTTGCTTTTAAGAAACGAGCCTAGTTGTTGGGGTGTCAAATGTTTGCCCTGAATCAGTTGTCAATAATTCAATATGCATCTATATTTAGTTGCGGATTATAACTCTGGGAGGGAGCTTTACATTTTTTTTTTCTCATGTAGACGTGCTTCAATTACTTTTTAGACAATATGTTCACTTGTGGGGCCACAAAAAAATTGCCAACATGTTTTACTGCATTTTTTAGGGAAGGGAGATATACTCTAATATGTGATCAATATCAGCAAGGGGTTGGCATGCATAAAGCTACCTAAAATGTCCATGAAATGGACAGAACAAGTTGAATGGGTATCTAGTCCTGCTTGATTGCCGACAACAAAACAAGCATAATCTTTTTTGTTGATATTTCTGCATGGAGGGGAATATGGAATTCTTCTTAGTTGGTAAATATAATAATAATTTAATTAATAATGGTGACATGATGACAAAATTATAATATTTCACTCATGAATAATAGTGTATCATTTTATCATGTACTAAACAAAACAGCTTTCACTTTCCATAGACAAAATGGAAGAAAGTCAACTTCTGCTTACAATTGCAGTCAGTCTCGCTATCCCACCAGATGCTGCCCAATATTTGCTCATTCGCAATTATTTAGAATCCAAATTATCTGTCCCTTTCCCTGTTTCATTTTTTTTTTTTGGTCAGATTTTAAGTCAATGGTTAATTGAGTTTTGCTTTAAAAATTTATTACTTACCATTAATAATAATAAAAAATATAAATAACCGTTAAATTAAAGTGAGACAGATGATAGACCAGAGAATGTAACAAATAACTTAAATTCAATTATTTATGCACTCAACAACTTTCTAATGTCATGGGGTCTCAAAGACTTTATACACGCCAGTTACCATAATGTATTCACAAAGATTCATACAAGCACGTAACAAATGCCCAAAATAAGAAAAATGTTATTAGTGCCTAGCTAGTTAATTGTATGCCTTGATTTGAAGGAAAGAACTAAAGCTTTAGTCTGCAGCAGCAATTTGTATACCAAGTTTGAAAGTATGGCGTGGTATCATATTATTCTATTTGCAAACATATACAAGCCACAGAAACAGTTTCTAAATCTTGACAGAAACTAGCTAGTTTGTACTTCAGAACATCCACCAGGGTACAGACTATTTTTTGAACATCAGTTCAATAATTTGTACAAAAAGTGGAAACTCTAATTCTCCACTGCCGCCGGGCGAGTCTTGCCCAACAGGGCTACCGCACCTCAGTATCCTACTACTGCTATTAGTAACTATATATATTATTTCACCATTTAGAGCCACTCAGTCTTGCCAGTTCATAAGAAGAACAGTACATCTCCATATGATATATAGCCGTGCTCTTTGCTGTCGAATCTGCTTCGAACATCTTTGCCACGACCGTAGCTTTGAGCACCCGACCGACACCGAATTAGCTGCCATTTTTATAAAAATAAAATAAAATAAATGCTGAACTGAAAATTCTTGGAAAATTTTGAAGTAATTTGATGATGGAGGATTCTGCAGGGGACTGAGGCCTTAAATACACAGGAATTTGAGACATGTAACAAGGAATATGTGGAAGAGGAGGTATTGGGGCCCTCTGTGGTTAGGCTCGTTAGGTCCATATATCAGAGAATGAGAAACAGAGCAGGCCCACTAGCAATGTCTTCTTCCTATTTTTCCTTGAAAAAGATTTGCCATCAACTTTTTCTCAACTACATACCCTATCTGCATACAGAATTATGTATATGTTTATTTATATAAATGTTCTTCTTTTCTTTACATTTAAAATAATTCTATATAAATAATTAACAAACCACCTCGTTTCAGGTTTTATATGAAAATCTGTTAGTTGTTGTACAAGCAATTTGTAGAAAAACAATTTTTATGTATTTTTAAATTTATTTTTTTAAAAAAATAAAAATAAATCTAAAACCAGCTCTGTAATAATCAAATCACAAATGAAACAGAGCTGTATGAAACATAAGTAGAAGAAGCATAAGTGAATTTGTTAGTAGTCAATAGTAGAAGTTAAGGATTTGGACTTGTATCAGTTCCATGCTCCAAATCTACATAGAGTAGTAATGGGAACAAAATGGATGGGCTAAGAATGCTGCACATGAACCATTCCTTAATTGGGTATTGTTGTTGTCCAAGTCAAGTCAATCCGACATGATGCTTTGCCACTTATCATTGCCGGCCGTGACAAACCACCACATGTTCATGAGGTCCCTGATCGCTACTACAACCTCTCTCAAGGACGACCTTGATTAAGAGTCTGTTTGGTGTTTTTTTATAATTATATTATTTAGAAGCAGTTTTAAAAAGCCGCTAGTGTTTGATATAATGATAAGCAGAAATCTAATAAGCAAATTTGACCAAACTTATTACTTTTACATCCCTATTGTTGAACTTTATTATTTCATAAGTATTATATTCCACCAATAATTACTCTATTACTAATTTAAGAAAAAAATTTATTAGTTATATTTTATAATAACTTATAATATTATGACAACTCATAAATTTGAGAGAGTCGGAAACAAATTCATCAACTGATTACCTACTAATTTAGAATAACACTTTCTAACCAAATTAAATTCTAAGGAGATAATACAAACTTACAAATATGAGAACATGGGAAAGTAAATGAAAAAATGTCGTTTCATTTAAATTATCACAAAATTAGGTTGTATTATTCCCCCTAAGGTTGTCCCTTTTCTTTTATGGATTTTTGAAATCTTCAAAACAATAGGATCTCCTCGGCTAATTTTGATGCAGTAAGTATTTCAATTTTGTTGTCTTAATCGTGATTCGAATTTTTAAAATTATCTTCTTAAAACTTAATCAAAGATAATTTAAAAAATTAATACCTTATCTAAGAAGAGTTGCTTAAGTTTGACTAAATTTTTTTTTTTTCGGGGCAAAGGACCATTCAACTCGACGATATATGTCTGATTTTCTTGGTGACAATAGTAGTGGGTTACAATTCACCTTCACATGGCCATCACTGCAACCCTTCTAGCCGACATACTTGGGCACCCCATCCGGACTAAACAATTCCATTGGGCGACGCGTCGTCTCCCGGGTGGGGCATAAGATTCAGAAGGTGGGAAGGGCCAAGCCCATGTGATAAAACCATGTCCCTTGTTTGAGTAGATCTAGCTACCCAGCCACCTACAGAATTGAAAAACCTTATCTAAATGATAAAGGAAGGTATTTGGTTTGCAGTGAGAGTGTTAAACCCTTATTTAAAAAAGTTCAACATTAAATATTTTAAATTAATAATGGAAAAACTTAAATTTGACTCACTAAAAGTTCGATAAAAATCTTGTTTAATTAAACAACTTAGCTCAAGCTCAAAAAAAGAAAAAAAAAAAAGAAGTTCGGCTGTAGTTTAGTTTAACACCTTTAGTTTGCAGTGATAGAATGTGAGAATGTGTCCCTACTAGGCAGATGAGTTTGCAGCATGCGCGTAGATAGATAAGGTGATGATTGATTGAATGATTGGGTGAACTGCATATTAACTGGGAAGGACTACAAGGGGAACTGACAGCATGGTAGATTAGGTATAGGCCATAGCCAGTTCAGAGGTATTAGAGAATGTTTGTGTTTTATTCTCCAACCATGGATATCTGGTCTCCAAGCTTGCTTCTAAGAGACGAGCCTTGTCGGAGTCTCAAATGTTCGTTCGCTCTGAACCAGTTGCATATATACATCTAAATTTAAAATTATAAAAAAAAAAAAAAAGTTTCACTGTGAAATCTAATTCCCTAAGATGGTAAGAAGTAGGCTACAAGGAGAGAAGTAGGACAATAATCAATTTTGATATGAACAAAAGCATTCACTTTCATTACACATCCCCAAACGAAGAACTTGTATTTCATATTTTCATGGCCAAATATGGATATCCTTGAAATACAAAAAAGCTAATAATTCTTAAAATTTAATATCACCAAGAAAGAAACAACGCCAGAAGCATAATTCAAACATGTATCACTTGACAAAATATGAATACTCACTCCCACCTTTTACTCTGAACAAACTAACCATATATACCTAAAAATACACGTCTCTCACTTTTGTCCCAATGCTTTCTGGATATCTGCCTGCATAAAATTAAAAAAAAATCAAATTCAAAAAAAAAAAAGGAACAAAAACATAACTCAAAAACCATAAGAAAATACATGGATGGCCAATGCACGCTCACGTGTAATATACATGTACACGCAGACACGCGCACGCACACACATACCTCGATGGCTAAAGGTGAGGTAGTTGTGCCATATCGTTGAATAGGTAGTCCATCCTTATCAACAAGAAACTTGGTGAAATTCCATTTAATGCTAGTCCCAAGAAATCCCTTACTTCCAGCTTTGAGGAATTTGTAAATGGGCGCTGCATTTTGTCCATTGACACGTACCTAGCAATAAAGAGTTCATTAAGAAATGTAAGACAGCTTGTCTTTCACCTTAAAATTTAACAACGAAAAGCGAAGTTAGAGCAGTGCAATCGCAGGTACACAGACTACCACTGATTACACTAATTTGCATATACAGTGAGGTTCATGAGAAAATCCAGTCCTGGCTGTCCTCCATATGGTTCTATTAGATAATCAACAGACACGATTAACAGGGAAATTACCTGAATTTCTCACTTTGTGATTCATCTAACCACTAAGCAAAGAAAGTGCATAATTCGAAGAAATTCAGATACTAAATATACTCCCACTCCACCTGAGAAAAAAGTGCCTTGTTTTTGGTGTAAGCACAACACACATATTAAAAAATGCTTAACACACATGAATTTATTAAGCCATTGATATAATATTATAGTCTTACTAATATCTTATGTGTTTAAGTAGATTAAAAAGTAGAAAATAATCCTACTATATGTTAAATGGGCTCATGTAGGAGTGCTGACTTCAGTATATGACTAAGCGTCAAATTGATCCAAACTAGTAACCCTATGAGACAGTGATGACAAAAGCACGGTATCAATATATCAAACACTCTTTTTTATTTCCAAAGTAAATGATGTAGTTCCTAAACAAGTTAAAATGGTACATACTGTAACATTGTTTTGGATAAAAAGAAGAATTTTTATCAGAAAGAAGACAGAGTACAGATTATGTGCAAAGGCTGTAATTACTTCTTTTGGCCCATAATGACTCTACTTTTACAGATCATACTAATAAGAAGATTTTTAATTCACAATCTAACCTTCCAACTTTTAAACAACAAACTCAATTACACCATTTATCCCAAACTAGTTGGGTAGGGGAACTCAATTTAAACGACAAAGTAAGAAATGTCGAAGCACTTAAAGTGAATAAGCATAAGACGGCATATATAAGATGAATAGAAGATATGTAGGTCTAAATTGGGGCAACTATATTTAATCCTGCATTTTTAAGAGAGAAAAAAAGGAAAGGGGGGAGGGGGGTTGGGAATGATCTAACAGCAGAAGGATAACAGTCAACTATACGTCCATACACCATGGGATACTCTTACATACCATGAGTTTTATATTGCAGGGAGAATTACCAGATGGCAGATCAATCAGAGTAAGTTTGTACATATAGTATCTGATTTTATGGAACATATTTTTTAATGACACTACTCAAAAAGAAAGTTTAGAATTTTTTATCAGAATGTCTTTAAAGCATCAGCCCATCCTTCCCACTGGGTTGATGCAAGCCTCTTCAGTTCGTACCTCTGCCAGTGCCTATAATATATTCTATTTTTTTTTTCCATTGTGCCATGCACAATTTTTTATCTGTGGCAGTTTTCTTCAATTGTTTATTGACAAGGGAAACACATCTAGCATCTGTAAATTACTCATTGCAAGGTGATTGGCCACGAAACTGTGACCCTTCTCTTTAGAACCACATGTAGAATCAATTTGTTGAGATCTTGAAACAAAATGTTAAGAGCCTAACTCATCCTTTTATCAAGTGATTAAGCGTTAACTTCGTGTCAAAAAGACTAAACTCTCCAACTCAGTTTTACCATTTAATAAGAATGTCATGGAAGTTACTATGTAATTATCTCTTGCTCCTGTTCGACAAAAAGAGTCCAATTTGCATTTTTTGTTCCGCGAAAAGAGTTCCATTTCTAATGATAACACTATACAATGATGCACTGTCCTCAAGTTTAATTCACAATTTCACTATCATGCCATCACCACTAATTAAGCAATCATTATAGTTAGAGGTAAATACGGGATAAAATATGTCCTTCAAGTTTTCTGTGGGACTCTTTTCGTGGAATAGAGGTAGTAGCTTTTACTCCAGAACTGAGCCAACAAGTCAATAATAAACACATCAAGCTGAGAGGTGGCATAGTTCTGACACTTGAGGATGCCCTGAACCAGCTTGCCCCACGCATTTATGAACACAGTTCATATTTAGAAAATGAAATAGCATCTCCACTTAACAAAAAAAAATGTAAAGTAAATGAAACAGCACATTTATGTCATCATTAATATAGAAAAAACATCATACAACCTATGAACAAGAACTGAAGCCTTCAACAATGTATGTTCCATAACAAGCATGAAACATAATTCTAACTGCATCTTAAGGTTATCAGGTCAAACAGTTTACCTTTTGGAAGATGGGGTATTCTGCCTTATATCTTGTACAAGCAAATTGGTGTGCTTCCTCACCCGTCCCAGGCTCTTGGTACAAGAATTGGTTACATGGGAAGGCCAAGATCTCAAAACCTAATATCAGAAAACAAACATAAATGTTATGTATAGAAATCTCAACAAATCTAAACGACATAAACTAAAGCTTATACTTATAGTTTAGTCAGATCGCGCCTAAACTGTACATTACATAGATTCATTTAACAATTTACAGTAATTAATGAAAGTCAGACTTTCCTTCAATAAAAGAGCCCTTTGTTCAAAGCCTTATGATTTACAATACTTCAATTAGCAGAATAAAGGGGGGGAAAAAAGAAGCAAAATTTCAACTGAGAATTGTTTTTGTGAGGAAGGAGTATACAAAATGTGAGTGTAAAGAAAATGGTAACACGATTAAGGTTACATAGAAAACAATGTAAAGCAAATACAATGATGGGTATCCAATAAAAATCTAACCTTTATCCTTGCATTTATTGTAAAGCTCAGTCAACTGGGTGTAGTTTGAATCTGTGAACCCACTGTTCATCCCCACATATGTGATTTCAATAACATAAATATATAATTAGTAAAAAGTAACAAAAAAAATATTTTAAAAGAAGATCAAAAATTGGGGGCAAGAGAAAGAACCATTTGGAAGCAACATTGACAATAAGGAGGACTTTCCCTTTGTAGATGCTGAGGTCCACATCCTGATTCTTGCAATCCTGCAACTCAAAAGCAAACCCTAACTTTCTCAGAATCAAACACTCTCACACACACATATATATAGATAGATAGATAGATACGAATCATGTATAGCTACGTATGTACAGAGAGCTACAAAATTGGTACCTTAACAGTGAAATCATGGACAGATTTTTGAGGGACTGAAGGAGAAGCGCCCATTTCTGATGAATTGTTATTGTAAACCGCACTCAAAATCCTGAAGATACAGTTAATAAAATATTAGTATAAATGATTAAGAAAATGTACTGGGTAAAGGGCCTTTTTTTTTAATGCAGGTGAAGGGCCCTTACTTTATGTAATTAATGACATGACAGGTATCAGATAACCAGGCCACCATCTTCTCAGATGAGAAGCCAATAAGTCTTTGATTCCTGATAAGCCCCTGTTCATAATATTAGAAAAGAATTATCAAATACTCCATCTATCTTATAAAAATAAAAAATATTTAAAATATTTAAAGTTAATAAATTTAAAAAATTTATTTTTATTGAAAAAAATATTTTAAACCACAAAATATTTTCATAATTTTTTTTAAACATATAATATATACTTCTATTGATATATACGTTTATATTATTCAATTTATGACCAAATAAATAATATCTGACTTAATTCTTTTTATACCACAGATAATATACTGTTTCTTTGGGGGGGGGGGGGGGGCGCGG
>JAUMHB010024158.1:25570-46046 GCA_032359685.1 Pittosporum tobira
CCCCCCCCCCCCCCCCACAAAGAAAGAGAATGAAGTTGAATGTCCTTGAAAGAATTGATTTGAATACATATTTTAAGAGATCACATGAGTTAAATAAATGCTCATGTCATTTTTTGAGCAAAAAACTTTTAAATAATATATTTTTTAATAATAATTTATTTGAGGTACATCTTTTAATTTATTCATAATTATACAATTAAATGAATACGTACTCACACTTCTTTTTTAGTAATAATATATATAGTATATATATATAATATAATAATTTTTTTAAAAATACACAAATTTTGTATGACTTAAATTTTTTTTCTCCACTCAAAAGTATTTTTTCTTAAATTACGAAAGTTTGATATTTTAGTTTTTTTTTTTTTAGACAAAGAGATTATAATATTTAATATTTACTTTTACAAGATTTATACAAAACTCAATAAAATTAACAATTTTTAATAACCATAGTAGAGATACCGAAAATATATTTAGGTGAGAATAAAGATGGGCAAAATATATGTTTCCTTTTATATGTTTCCTTTTATACGTTTCCTACTTTTCTCCGATTATTGAGATCAATGCATTGGGATGTCCCCTTTTTTAAGAAAAGATGTTTGATTATAATTGCAAATTAAAAATATCATAATATTTTATAATATTAAAGTGAAAACATCTTTAATTTAAAAAGTAATATTTAAATTATAATATAATTTTTTAAAATTTTAAAATTTGTATGTGATAGTATTTTATATATGGAGTTTAAAATATTTATTTTGACATTAAAAAAAAATTTAAATTTAATTTAAATTTAAATATTTAAAATGTTACAAATATAATATATTAAAGTGCTTAAATATTTTTAATTTTGAAACGGGTGAAAATTACAAAATGATTCGTTTATCATTTCCTCTCTTTTAACTCTTACATTTATTCATAGTATCAAGAAAACTCTTACAGTCTCTCTTTCCCAAAAAATAAAATAAATAAAAATAAATAAATAAATAAACCCTACAGTTTGAAAGTAATTTCCCTCTAATCTAATTAATTTGGGACAAAAGGCGCATTTGATTTCCAAAATGCTTGTTGTCAGTTATGTCCCAAAAATGGTTTATTAAGTGATTTAATAGCTTGTAAAAGTGTTTTCGTACATTTCAGAGGCTTCTTAGTAAAAACGGGAAAACCAAAACAGAGTTTGGGATCATAATCTCAACAACTATATATATATATAATACTCATTTTGTTTTAAAATTAAAAATAATTATAATATTTAATATAATATATTTACAAAATTTTAAAATTAAAATTTAACCTTAATTTATTTTAAAGTAACTTGATTGATGTCAATGTTTATTACGTATAAATTTTAAAATTTTAAAAATTATAACAAGTTTATATTATAATTTAAAGGTCTGTTTAATAACTACTTCTACTTTTATGTTTATGTTTTTGTTTTTTATTTTTAATTTTATATTCTTCTACTTTCATTTGCTTTCACTTATAAAATCATAAAATAGACAATATTGTTTGATAACCATGCCACAATAACTATATAAACATAAAAATTAAAAATAATATTTGACAATATGTAGCAAATTTATTTTGGCAACTGGATTTTTATATTTTGATACTGTAAATAAATAATTACAACATAATAATATAGTTAGCGACATATAATTAAGTTAGCAAATTTTTAAATTATAATTTTTAAAATCACCAAATGTATATGTAATTTTTATTTAATTTACAATTATTATATTTTTTTTCTACTTAAATTGAATAATTCGTATCCAATATGAATTTTAAAATTTTGTAATTTGACTAGAAATATCAAATTCTATCAACATACTATACAAGCCTAGTAGTACATTACAATATAATAATATAGTGAAAGGCACAAAACATATATTGATACACCACAAAAATATTTACACAGAGAGAGAGAACATTCTTTTAAAATATTTAAAAAATATATATGGATATTGATTTATGAAAAGGTAAATATATTTGTTGTCAAAAGAATTTTATAGTTGGCTCTCACTAACATGAAATAACTCCCATACGTTATCAAAATTGACAAAGCATATTTTTATTATTTTCACTTTTTTTACTATCAAAATGATTCCCGCACGAAAGGTTTTTGAATTTTAATGTGTTTCAAAATAAAAAAACAGTTAGCATGAGCGGAAGAAACAAAAATCTAAAAGCAAAAGTAGTCATCAAACGAACGAACTCTAAATTTTAAGATTTTAAAAATCTGGTTTCATAGAACACAAAATTCTCTCAAATTTTAGAACTGAAAGAGTATTATTACAATAATTAACAAGCCTTCGTTCATGGACCAGCATCTCCCTAAAGAGCAGCACACTAAAATTAAGAATAAATAAACTCAAAATACAAGACCCTTCGTTGAGTTACCAAACATAAATTATCCTGTATTTTGGAAAAAAAAACAAAACAAATGCTGTTTCCTACGTCGGGTCAAGTACCTAAAACATACCCGACCCTCAATAAAATTACTCCCATATATTTTATCATTCATCTATGTTTACAACTTATATCCTCCTACAGTTTTCGTGCACTCGCGTACTCGAATTTGTTTAGCCATTATTATGAACTACAACCATGCACAAAGCTTGTACAAATCCCTACTCGAGGTAGGACTGTAACCATACTAGTTGAACCATATCAAACTCGAATTCAACTTATTTGATAACCCTACTAGCCTCGTTTAAAAGCTCAACTCGACTTGAGCTCATTAAAAAAATTCGTTTAATTTAACGAGTCAAACTAAAACTTGACTCGATAACATTAAATATTTTTAAATTTTTCATAAAAAAACTTTAACTTGGTTCTTTAAAAGTTTAACAAGAGACCCGTTTTAGTTAAATGAGCAAAGCTCGAACTCGACAAAATCAATTCAGCTCGTTTAACAGCTAGCCGGTTGCAATACGGATTATAATAATCACCGAGAAAAGCCCATCAAAAAGGAGATCAACAATGACCCAAAGGGTACAATCGTTATTGGTCCAGCTTTTACCGTCCTTGACCGACTGTGCACAGTAAGAAAATGCTTCACAATGTACAACTTTTTACAGTACAAGAGAAACCACCTAAACGACTAATTGGCCCAAGGATAAATATCCTATCACTAAAGCCCCGTAATCGGATTACTATTTCTTTAAATCTAGAAATATTCTAACCGGTACACAAATCAGCAGAATAGAGGTTAGGTTACAGCTTCTGTTTGAGAGAAGGTAAAGTACATATATACAAACAATCACACACCACCTTTCTCATTCCTCCCGAATATTTGTTCATAGAAATTCCACATATGTAGCGTAGCCACGCTCGAATTATTAAACAAGCCGCGGGATCTAGGTCAAAATTGGTTATTATTCCTATTAATATATAACCACCAGTAAGAAGAAAAAAAAAAGCCATAGAGAACACCAGAGAACAGGAGGAGCTTACAGCAACAAACCAGTATTACTTGTGGTGCCTGCCTTTCTGGTCATCTTGGTCGCCAAAAGTTGGGAGCTGAAACAACAAAAGAAATTCGTACTCATCTTAGCAACCTTGCAAGCTCAAGGAGAGTAAGAAGCTAATTGCAGCACAACAATAGTTCTACTATTTATGACCGACACTGTCCACAATAAACGCCCAATTTGAATTTTTACGCATACTAATAAAACTAAATGATTTAAAAATTTTCCTCATTGACGGTTTACGCATCCTAAATCACTCTAAATTGTCCTTATTGGTGGTGTAATTGCATGTGAACTTAAAACTTTACCACTTCCTAGCTCAATTCCCATATCTCTCTCTCACTTTATTTCACATTTCCAATATAGAGAGACAAGTGATGTTCAATATGATTTGTTTACTTCAAATGTAACAATAATGATGAGAGAAATTGTAAATTCAGACAGTATACATCAATGGGGATTGCGGACATATGGGAAAGTCTTGGTTATATAGGTTATTATGAGAAAAGACCACGGAGGTACTAATAGATGAGTGAAGGGAAACAAAAAACAAACCTCTACTTGCCACTGGGATCGGACCATGACCATCCAAAGGTGGTCTATGAGGCATGATTTCTCTATGATTCATAGGCCGGGGAGGGTAAGCCCAGTTATGGCTGGGCATTGCTGGTTCACGTAGTGGGCCACCAAATGGACCAGGTGCAGTAAACCCCCTGCCATTGTCGTGATAGCATGCACCTGTGCAGAAATAAATTAAAAAAGAAGTAACTCAATACTCGAGGAAAAATAAAGGCAAAGTTGACACCCCATAAGATCTGAAATATTTTTCGATGAAATTAATCTATTTTTACCAGAACGAGAAGGCTCTGAATGTCTCCAGCTTTCGCCAACATCATGTGTAGTTGGTTCCATTCTATCGTGGCCACTATAAAAATTCCCTCTATCTGAATTCTGCACAAAGTGGAACCCATTGTTATGATAAGATTGCGGTGGGACCTCCCGCCTCGTATGGGCCCGCTGATCCGCTTGCACATAAGAAAATTGATTTGACGGAGCACGATGAGGTGGCCTTAGATGAAAAGCATTGTTGTGCAAAATAGCTCCATCTACGTGTGGAACATTATTCACAGGCCGAATTGGTGGATAAGGGACAGGACGGTTGCCGAAAGAGCAAGAGTTAGCAGAGTCTGGTATCTGCATTGGGATCCGAGGATTTCTATTTTCAGGAGCCTGATAGAGAACCGGATCCGAGATCATTGGGTCAATTTTTGAAGCAACCGACTGCTGAGGAATGAATTGCTGTCTCTCGTTTTCTATAGGCTGCAAATACATGCAAAATCAAAGCAGAGAAGTAAATTAAATATAATATGTTCATGCTACATCTATTTCAAATACAGAATGAGAAAGAAATACTACCTGTCCCACAATAAATATCCAGTTTTGACTTTGAAAAGTCACACGTGGACATTTAATCTAAGACAGAGGTAGTACAATGGAAGGGAGTAACACAACTCACATGTGCGTCTACATAAGGCACGACGGACAGTGGTGGTTGTGGAGGTGGTAGAGGATGGGGAGAAGTGGGTAAAGGAGGAGATGGGGGATGCACATCTTTAGGCAGAGGCGGGGCATGGGGAAGAGGAATATTCTGTTCAAACTGGCGGTGGGAAATCTCTTCAGTATCAACTCCACCATTAATGGGTGCCAAATCCTCCATTTCAAGTTCACCATCAACATCTTCCAATATATGACTACGCTTTTTATTTACAGCTAGTGTGGCCGCCCTTCCTACTTCATCAGGGTTTTCAGAATTATTATGTTCAGGAGTAACAGCCTCAAAACTCTCTCCATCTGAATCACATCCCTCGTCTTCATCCTTAAGCATGGGAGGCATGCGAAAACCAGGAAGCTCAAAACTTGAATTGCTGAGGCAATAAGGAAAGACTCAATACTCCACATTCCAAAAATAGTTAAGCTTCTACACTAAAATTGCTTTAGAGAAAAATGACAGATGAAGAAGTCACACACCTTCCATATTCATCAACCATGCCCTCAACTTCTCTAAGAGGATCATCAAAAGCCCGCTCCGTTCTTGAAACACGACGACAGAAAGGATCATCGGCAGGTAAATTACTAGAGGAATCAAGGTCTCGAATGTGGCGGCGGATAATTGATTCCGGAAGGACTTTCCTTTCCTGCCAAAGCCTCAATACCTATGCAGCAGTTAAAATATATGCGTGAGATAACACCAATCATCAAAGGAACAAAAGGCAAAAACAAAAATTGGTACATTTGTAACCTTCAAACACTGCCTGCGGTTTTCCTTATCCTGAGCATGACTTCCAGGAGGAGCAGCAGCTAACAACAGCCGAGGCAGCACTGCCTGTATTGCAGAAGGATACACTCCACCAGCATTACCTGGTAATTTTAAATTAAAATTCAGCATCAAACGTGATTAATAAGACTTTTGAAAAAAACATATGTACATGGAAGTGGTCATGGGCAATCTTAAGTTGAGATATTATTTGACCTATTCCTCAGTGGAGGCACTATACATGGGGTTTGAGGTAAGTTTCTTTGTCCTCTCAACCCACTACAAAAATAAAAAAATTTAAAAAGAAAAAATAAGTTATGTTTGAGCCCTTAAACACTCTGAAGAACATCAGATTCAGTAGCACACTTGCAATATAACACAACTTGCCTTTCAAGCCTCGAGAGCACTGAGTAATAGAGTCCACGAGGAAAAACAAGTCCACCCTTCTGCGTAGACTTGGCTCATTCTCCAAATTCTGGGCAAGTGTTTCCACCACCTAAATTCAAAAGATTTTCATAAATCACATAAATAAATTATAAAAACGAAGAACACACCTAACTTGAAAATTTATGCAGTATTCCATGATTATTTTATAGAACAACATCAGCATTTTCTTATAGGGTTAAAAGCTTCTAGTTTTCCTTATAGTCTATTCTACTTTCTGAGGTCTTTGAGAATACCTTAGCAGCAATACCAAGTTTTGCACAGTCAATGGCCATGCGTGTTGCTCGACCAATGCTGTCCTTTGTCCTCGTCAACAATCTAAGGTTGACCTCAAAGGATGCCAGAGCAGCATTGGCTTCTACTCTAGTGCTTGATTTTCCAGCATGTATAGGCTTTTCGAGGGGCAAATGAACATCGGGACTACATGAGCCATTACTTGCCAGAATAATACTATTATCAGACCCAGACATGTCGCGGGTTGAAGAAGATTCGGGTGGAGGTCCGCTTCCACTGGAGTCTACCCCGCCAGCCGGAGATGAAGATGACTGGATACCTGAAACATTCTTATTGCTCAAATGATCTTCCGAAAGGAAAGTAGACTGATACAAATGTGGGTCCTGCATGCCAGCTGTCCTTGCCTCTGTGGTTGGATATTGGATGGTAGCTTTTGAATCCTCCAGTGTCATTTCTTCTTTCACAATATACCTAAAGATGAGATGCATTAAAGCTATCAATTACAAAGTAATCATTATTATAATTACTACTACTACTACTGTTATTATTATTATTTAAGTGTATCTAAAATCAATCAGTAAAAACTAAAATATATGCAACAAGTGCTTACATCGCATTCTCTTGGTTGTCTTCATCTAATGCAAGCTTCAACAAGTCAGTAGTTTCACATGTATTCTGTGAACTATTAGGCAACAAATTGTTATCATCTTGTGTTGAATCAATGGCGATCTCCACCCTCGCTGAGACAGGATCTGAATTCTTCCTGGAGAGTCCTGAAGTATCATCCTCTCTACAAGATTTTTCCAATTCAGACTTCTCAACTTTGCAGTCATGAACAGAAGGTGGTGTGAGATCCTCTAAACCTTGCTCACATTCAGGACTAGATTGTTCTTTCACCAGGACTGGTGACAGAGGTTTTGGACTTTGAAGCTCCACAACAGGCCTGGCCATCTGGGTCCCTAAAGATGACACACCAGGGCTTCCTCTACAATCACCAGAGTCACCAGCTTCCATAAGTAAATCATCACAGGAGGTGGTAAGTTTTGGGCTATTATTATTTCTCACAGGTGTGTTGCAAGCTTCCACTTTGATAAAAGATGTAGTACCTTCCTCTACTCCTGGCTGGATTAAATTGGTAGAGACATTATGCAATCCAAATTCACTCGCTGATTTGTTTTCAAGGGAAGTGTTAAGGCAGTCCCGCACAAAAGAAAAACAAGATGCATTCATGAATGTTTTCATAGAGGATGGTGTTTCAGAAGTTGTTTGACTTTGACCATCTTCACCGACATTGGCTGACATTGCTTCCAGGGCACGATGAATGCGTTTAGATGGAGGTAGCGCAGCCTCACCATCTACTGAACACCCAAACTGTTTCTTGATCTCCCAAATTGGTGCCTTATTTACAGGACATTTGTTAACCGGCGATGTATTATTTAAGTCTACCATAGCATCCGATGAACTTCTATCAACAACCGGACTATCCGAAGCATCAGAGGATTTCTCCTCTGGTTGCACCGAGGAAGCTGCTTGACCCACTCCAGATGATGGTCTACCCATTCGAACCCTGGCTCTTTTAAATAACGGCAAGTGCTCATCACCATCTTCTCCAGAGAACTTTCCATTTACATTTTTAACATCACTTGGTAAGATTTGTCCAGATTTATCCATCTCTGAATCTGGATCTTTCTCGAGTTTGCCACTGAGTTCAGTATTAGCTCGTTTTCTGCTTGGCTTTCTTTTCTTCTTCACAATAACACCTTTCCTTTGGAAGTCAGGCCTTTTGCTCAAATCAACATCTCCCTCAGAACATTCTAGAACAGAATCCAGTTGCATCAACCCATATCCGGACTCCATGGTGCTTCCCTCGTTGAAGCTAAGAGTATCAGAGTCGGCTGTGACAATTTCCGAACTATTTTCTTCAAGGCTGCTGTTTGAAACAAACACAGGTGACGCCACATCATTATTAGCTTCGGATACACCTGGCAAGTTCCTGACTCGTCTGCTCCTTCTGCTTGAGGCATCACGCAATCCATTACTTTTTCTACTGCTGCTGGATGGCATGAGAAAGTTCTGGAATTTACGTGAATCTGCCCGAGATGAACTTCTAGACCTTCGAGCAGATGGAGCCTGTTTCTCTGTGACAAAATTCTGCATTTGTCCAGCTGCATGTTTTTTCCTTGAATAAGTTGTTGGCTGAGGTGGCATTTCTGAAATCACCATATTAGGATCCTCGGCTGGCGTATCCTTATCAGGTAAAGGATCGGTCTGTGCTGCAGCTGCGGTCCCTTCAACTGGGATGTCAACATCGTCTTTGACTTTAGTGGTGTCTGTACTTTCAGGACACGTTTGGATTACTTCTTTGGGAGAATCAGACAATGATTCCGTGGAATTTCGGACATTTGCCATGGTGACATCGTCACCAGAGTGAACATCAGTCCCTTGGTCTTGGTTTCCCAACTTATCAAAACAGTCAATAATTTCACGGACTGCACGAACATAGTCGGCACCTTTACCATGACGTTTGCCTGAAAGTGAGTTCTTTCTCTCTTCCGTAAAAAGTTCAACATCAGCAGGATTACAGAATGCGCTGTTTGCAAAAGAATGCAATATGGATTATATTTAAGAAAGAAAAACACAAAACACGTGCATAATGGTAAAGAAAGAGCAGCCGACCCCGCTTCAAAAAACAAAAAAAAAACTCTGAACAGTAAAGAGCTCCTAGCTCACAGAATATGAAAAAGCACTCTACGATCTAAAATAATCTGTTGCTTTATTTTCCCCATTAAAACTGAACACTTGCATAACTTCACATTTTTTTAGGCATTAAAGTCAGCTAACGCCGTGCTTGAGTTATATTTTCTCTTTTCGTAATCTGTATATACTAAATAGCATAAAATACGTACCTTTTGTATACTAACCATGTCACAAGGGAACGGCACAGCTCGATTATGTCTAGTGACTTGTACTTATCCTTCCCCAAAACCGGATATAAAAGGCTTATGGGCATCCTACATGTATAATTGTAAGAAATTCATCCAAAGTTTCAAATTGTTGACACACTGTCCTGGCTGCTTCTAGTTGCCCCTAATTCTGCCCGAGTTTATAATTGCGGGTACCCGCCAATTCATCTTTCTAGCATTTTGGATACTGCCAAACGTTCTCTCTTCCAAAATGTTTTCACAAAAAGATATCTAATTTTCATGAAGGCATCCCCAGATTTCTTTTGGTTTTTGGTCAACATCTAACTCATTGGTTTTGTATTTGCTTCATCAAATACTAATAATATTTTTTTGATGGTGGGCCTGCATTCACTACCCTTAGGGTGCGCATTGGATAAACCACCGAATTCAAGCAATACCTCGCCAACTACGTCCACTGGGTAATCCAATAGTAAACCAAGGATTTCGAACCCAAGACCTATGCCAGTTTATTCAAGCACTTGTCTCAAAAAACGCTACCGGTTGGCCAACCCCTTGGGGATTTCATCAAATACTGACAATATCTCCCTCTCTGGTCCAAAATATAAGAGCATAATGAATTTTAGAGCACACCTTTACTCCAAATTAATTTATTTTCTCACACATCCCTTCTTCTACACTATCTCTCCAAAGAACCTTTCTAAAATCATTCAAGACTCGTCTCAATGTACGATTATTAAAACTTATTTTGCACTTATAACTATAATTTTTCTAAACAAGATTTGTTATAGAATGTCCAAAAATGAATACAAATTTTGCCCACGAGGATAAACTATAAAAAGTAGCTTGAATTGATTTTCACTAAAATGGTTAACTATGCATTCAGGACCGACGTTCATGTCACCCAAACCATTTTCACCATGTTCCTGGACCAACCACATCATTCTTTGCTTCTCTGTAGGCTATGCATTATGAGCTTTCTAAGAATTTCTTAGTCAAGGATTGGTGAACGTTGCTTTACAACCCCTCAAATGTTTTTCCACACATATGTTCATCGGTTACTTTTGGTTTTCTTATGGGGACTTCTTGTCTACCATATGCATTATGATCTCTTCTCTATTCATAAATGACATCTTCATCTAAAAAAGTGAACGTCATAAATAACACCCCACCATACCCAAAATTCAAAATTGTACCCCAACAAATGACTTAAAGCAAAAAATTATAAATTACAAAGTCGTGTAAATATTATATTACTCCCATACTTGATATAATACTTATGGCCTTATGGGTTCAAAAGAAATGCATTGACGACTAAAACAGTAAAATTGTCTTACTTTATACTCCCCATTACTTTGACTTTCTAAAAATATATGGGAGAATTGTATTAAGGTGATCCTTAAACATGGAGGAAGTACATATAAACAAATCGAGGGAGCACATATAAGCACAAAGCAAGCTACATTAAAAGTTGGGAATAGAAAGTTCATGCAACAGCTACTTAAGAAAGCAAAGGATTAAAAACAGCTCTTAACGTTATTCCATGTTTCGAGCTAAACAACACCTTGGGGAAATTAAAACAACCAATAAATGGATCGAGCGGGAAGTATGCTTGGGTGTGTATGTGAGAGACCACCCTCAGTATAGGCATATTGAAGTCACAACTTACTACTAAACTCAATTACCTTCACATAGTGTAATGTTTTATTCTCTAAACTGTAATGTTTTATTCTCTAAGTTCAAAACGGCATCAATCCATTGTTTGAACATAAATTAACCATTTGTACATAACATTTTAATAATAATCAATAAATTACCCGGTGGCCATGTGATATATTCATCCTGCAAAGGACATGATTTGCCATTTCAAACAACCAACACTTGATACTAAGTAAGCTATCTCATGATCAACAACATCATACAAAATCCTTCAGGAATGACTCAGAATACTCACATTTGTTCCGTGCCAAAGAAGTAAACAAACACTTTCTTCGAATCAGCTGAGAACTCCCACTTTTCCGGCTCACTCACCTGACAACAACAACCAAGGAACACTAAGTACTCACTTCCCAGTTCTAATTATTATGAGATTGATGCATACCATTTAGTCCAATTAGTTACACTTCTCTATTTATTTTTTTCCTTATTTTTGCATTTGCCTTGCCCTCACTAAAAAAATTAATTGTCCCTCTCATGTAATCCCTCTCTCTCTACTTAGATAAATTTTCTTTTTCTCTTCAATAGAAATGACATTTAGACCATAAAACAAATACTTACATAAACATAATTCATAAAAAGGACATATCTATATATGTATAATATATGTTTAAATTTGAATCATCCACTTTAGCTTATCAAAAAGACATTAATAACCGGAAAAGTAATAAATTTTATACCTGATCCATGAGGCATCAGTTAACCAAACCCCTAAAACTATTTTCCACCTCAAGGTTCCAAATAGCGTGCTATTATCATTTTAAAATCAAGTCACAAAACCCTAACCAAGACATCAAAGATTGCATCTTTTCAAACAAAAACTATAAAACATACCCTAGCAGGCCAGGCCGGGAACCCTTTGACCTTAGCGAGAATTAGATCGCCAACCTTCCACTGCCTGCAAGCGGCGGCAGCGGCTGCTGCTTTCCTGGCACCTTTTCTCCGACTCGGCGCCATCCAGAAACGATCGAGCTTAAATTTCAATCAAATTAAAGTCATATGATTGTATCATTTGTAAGAAAAAGATGATACCGGACACTTAATTTGGTACAAAACCCTAATTCACATTGTGAGAAGAGGAGTGAGTTGTGTGTGGAAGAAGAGCATTCACAGACAGAGACGAAACAGATATGAATTTGGTTTAGGCTGGTCGATGCTATTGTGCGCCGCGGGTGATTAGGTTAGTGCGCACAATCTGGGCCTTAGATTTACGATTCAGTCAGTGGCACGTAAGAGTGGGCTTATGACGGGAAAGTAGAAAGTACAAAGTCAGAGGAGATTCGAAAGAGATGAGCGTTTGTTGGGCCCCTGGCCCATAGTGCAAGTAAATGTTTAATTTTGTCAGATCATTGTTAAAGTTTTTTCCTCAAATGGAAATTAATTAGTTGGGTCCATTACAATTTGCAGGAAAAAAAAATGGCCCATTAGTGGAAATTGATTCATTTAACAATAAAACCTTTCGAATGCGATGAGTTTTTTTTTTTTTTTTTTAACTTTTTTTTTGGGTATTAATCATGAGATTGAGTGAATTTGTAGTACAAATTCTTTACCTTGTTTTTTTGGGGAAGTTTACATCCGCATAAGTTATTTATCAACAACTTCAAAATGAGCTTCCTCTTTAAGGATGGGGTGAAATTAACGGCAATTCATGCATTTATTAGCATCGATGTTTGGATGTTGTTGAATAAGAGCCCGCAACTTATTCCTAAAATTATTTAACAACTTGATTTAAATTAGTTAATTTAATAAGTTGACATGTGTTTTTTTTATATATAAAAAAGTTTATTTGCAAAAAAAAAATAACATTAAAAATATTTTAAGGATAGATTTGGTCATTTGTCACTGTTGTTAATTGGGATAGTTTAAAGTATAAAATAAACACCATCAAATAAGCTAATAGCGTATACAAAATTAAAGAAAAAATACATTATCACCGGCTCTTTTTTTTATATAACTAAAGTGATGTACATCACTTTTATCTGAATACAAATAAATGGTTCCAAACACTTTAAAACAAGTTTTTGTTTTCTCAAAATAAATTATAAATTATATCAATAAATTTTAATGGTGAATTATACACAAAGAATTTCCAATCTCTAATGATTGAAAATTTAATTGTGTTTTCCACTTATCCTTAGTGAGGTGTGTAGTATCTTAGGTGACACTGGGCTATTCTTAAAGCATGGCAGGCCCACTAAGCCGATCCATTTATCCTTGGTGAATTTACCAAGACATGGTCCATAAACCATAATTAGATATTAGCTTGATTGTTTTAAGTAAGTTACAGCAAAGTTACGAAGACTTTTATTTCAGAATAAAAAGATAACGAGTTTTGACAACATCAATGCATGTGTTAATAATATCATAAGAATTTAATTATTATGTTTGTGTTATATTTTATAAATTTTTTGAATAATTAATTATTAGAGTTAATTATAAATGTATAAAAATAAAAATGACTTTTCAGTTCTTAAGTTTGATATTCATCGGTATGTTTGATATTCTGATTCGCAACGTACAGCCTTAAAATCCTGCCAAAGGGTTGCACTAGGACACAAAATCACAAACTTTCGTTCATAAAATTATTTAGGATAATGATGGTCTTAAATTTGAGGCTTCGAATATAATATTAAATGACGTGTTAAATGATAGATTAATTATTATTAATATAATTAATTTTAACTAATATATTAATGACATACTATTTGGAATCGAATTTAAAATTTAAATTTTGAAATTGCTAGCACTATTCAATTATTTATTTAAATTATAGATGATTATTTTATTTTTTAAAATTTAAAAACCAAATATTAAAAAATTACTTTTATTATAAAATACTCCATCCGTCTCATTAAAATTGTAATACTTTCATGTTTTGGATATCCCAATATAATTGTAACATTCATTTTTAAAAAATTTAATAATGTAAATTATTTAAATAACTCTTATTTTATCAAATATGATCTACTATTTTAACCATTACTCGAACATTATGGTCTATCACTTTATCTATTATTCTCACATTATAGTCTATCACTCTAATTAATATTTAATTATTTAAAATTATAATATTAATATTATGACTCACCATTTTAACTATTACTTTATTATTTAAAATTATAATATTATAAAAAATAACTTAAATAATTTATTTATAATTAAATATATAATTTTTAAAATTTATAAAAAATCAAACAATTATAATAAATATGGGACAAAGGGAATATGTTTTCCGTATCGACAGGCGAGAATGTAGCAGACGTAACATTTGTTCCCAGACTTCAACGGTCAGGTGTATGGTTGAGTGGACTTTGTGATAACAAGTGACGTATGTAGTCAGTTAAGTGTGCAAGTGCAACCAGTGTCGGGACACGTGGTGCATCGTCAGATTGACAATTTTGTAATACTAGGAAACGTGGCACACTTGGACATCGTGAACGTGGGTGGCTTAGTACAATAATATTTGTTGGGTTCCCAAATCCCTAAAGGGTTAGGACAGAAAGAGCATAGTGCTCTTCATGTACCATGTTCTTCTCCATCTTTATCCGGTAAAAAAAAGTAATTTTTTATTTTTTATTTTAGACATATCAAAAAAATTATTATGTTTAATTTACAGAGAATGTGATATTATATTATTATATGAGAAAAAATGAATGGCAGCTGGGAACTCGTCTAAGTGAATGAACAGGAAGTCTTAAAGAGAAATAACTCCTCCGAACCACTTATTATATACTATAGTCCTGAAAGTAATGTCAAAATCATCGATTGCATATAAAGAGATAACAACTCTAAGTCATTTACAATTTAAATATATTTATTTTTAAAAGAAAAAATATAAATTACATAATTGTATTAATATATGTATTTGATGTAGAATGGAAATGATTCGAAATACTAAACATCGTTTTAGTTGCGAACCCTGTAATCTATTAGATAAATATTATATAATCCACTAGAGGGTCTTTAAATCTACAAAGAAAAAAGAGATAAAACAATCTCAAATATTATTAAATAAATTGATAATAAGATATATTTTAAGACTACATCATAGGGTGATATTTAAAATTCTAATCTTGTCAAAAGTTGACTAATACGTTTTCAAATATTAATTTGAAATTTTTTACTTATAACTTAAATCAATTTAATATAAAATTTAATAAATTAAACTACTGGACTAATCTAAATAATAAATAAAAATACATGAATAAACTAATTCACTATTAATACTAAAATATAAATAAATTATGGTCTTCATAAATATTTTCTCCTGTATCATTCTTCATTTATTAGGATAAATTCGTGCTCAAGTTTTGAAACATGCAAGGATAAAGAACCAATAACAAATCATCAATCTTTGCAAAGTTGTTTTTTATGATGTCGCTTCTCAAATAATAATCTTGGAAATAATAGTGCAAAAATTATCGACTTCCAATTTATTTGTGTTGCAAGAAAAAAAAAATAACGAAGTCAATATGAGAAATTTGAAATATAATTTTTTTTTTTTTTATTTTGCTTTCTCACCAAAATCAACGCATTTATAGTCAGATTATTAGGTACTCTTTCAGTCTAATGAGGACTTATGGAGGGGTGTACCCTTATTTAATTAAAGACATTTTCTCCCATTACATAAAGAAATTACCTCAGCGGAAGTTTTTAAATTAAACATATCAATATTTTTGAGATAAACATCATAAATAAGTAGAGAATCCCAAATATTAATTTTATCTTAAAATTCATGAAGAATTTTGGACTTTACAAATATAGTAGTTACAATCTCAAATTGACTTGACTTCACAACGATACTAGTATTAATATTATTGTCAATCTCTGACCTATTTGGCTCCATAATAAGTACTAGCATCAATATCGGATTGACTTGTTACTAAATCAATATTAATCTTTCTCATAAATTGATTTTGCTCTAAACTATCTCATGCTTTAACCTTTATATGTGGATTCTCATAAATTATAACCTCAACTAGTGAACTCCTCCTTTTTGAACTATTGAAAAAGCACAAGTTGTAACAATGTATTCCACCTATTCACAACCATCAATTATATATTATCCTCTTTCCACTTAATTCTTCAAAAACTATCAGGATGAAGCATGTTAGATTGGTGAAGAAGCAAACAATTAAGTTGTCTTCTCTCCACAAATAAAATCATAAACGTTATCATCAGAAAATTGCTCGTCATGATTATTGTCTAACAATTTCCAGCCTAGTAAGATAGACATTATATCCATAGGTAAAACATAACAAGCTATATAAATTATATAACTTCCAAAAGTAATTGGAACAACACACTGATGGGTGACCGTAAAAGAAATAATATTATTAATACAAGGAATTTTCAAATGATGTAGAACGGCGAAAGACAATATGTTTACCTTCTTCAAAAATTTTAGATAAAATACATTAAAATCACTCATATAATCCATAATAAATTTTCATATTTTGGACTCACAACGAACATATATGTATAAAAAGTAAATTTAGGTCACAAATCGTCCTTTTGAATGAATCTATGAATAGAATAGTCTTCCACCATGATAAAATTATTAATAAGATATAAGGCTCACTGTGAAACTTATAAAATTTATAGCGACAATTATAACTCATAATGAAATATAGTTACCAAATTTATATTGCAAGAATTTAATAAGGGCCGAATTTTTTACCTTCTTGTTGCCAATGAAAAACTTGAAATAAATTGATTAAGAAATCTTGGTTTTCATGATATTTTCTCCCACATCAATATTGTAATATTTTTTTTGAAATAAAATAATTTGAATTTTTCAGAATAAAAAGAATATAAATAATTAATTATAAACAAGTGGTCAACTAAAATAAATATGCCACATAATTAAAAACCTTTTTTGAATGTTAAATTTAGGACCCTGGTTAATATAATTGTTGTGGTTTATATATATTTTTTCTTTTATCTTTCTATTGTTCCATTGAAGGATTATATTTTCAGAGGAGGAGATGAGATTTGAAACCTCCTACCCGATGGTGGGGAAGCTTCATAATTGTTGGGTTGGAGAGATAAAGTTTGCCCAGTTCAGAATTTGACTCTCTTTTAGAGTTTTCCAAGAAATTTAAGAGTTAAAAACACCTCTAATAATTTTAATTTTTAACAAAATTAAATCTTCGTGTCGTAAATGATTTATTAACAGATATAAATAATAAAAAATTAAAAAATAAATTTGCCTGAATTACAAAAAAGAATATATTTGAGTGGGCCAAATCCACTTAATTACAAGGGCCAAGAGACAACAAGCTCATGTCATTAATTGATGAATGCGATAAAGTAGGTAATAAAATAAACGGCCCTTACCTCTTTAAGGCCACATGCGAGTGTTATGAGTTTCTGACAACTAGTCCCATATTTGGACCAACCAATTAACAACCCAACTTACTCTGTTTTGGCCATACTTATCACGTCTTATTTATATTATAATATTTATTTTTTAAATATTTTATATTATTATAATATATTTAATTAAAAAAATTTAATAATATTATTTATTTAAATTATTTTTATTTTATTAAATATAATTAATTACTCCAATTATTATTATTTTATTTTAAATTATTATAACAATATTATATCTCACAATTTTAATTACTATTTTTATTATTTTTTTATTTAAATAATAATATCAATCACTATTTAAAATTATAATATCAAAAATATTTTTTAAATTATGTACAAATTCATATTATTATAATTTAACTGGACGAAAGAAATACTCCATAAAATCAGAACCAATATCAAGATATTTATTTAGTTAATCATACGATCTATCAAAATTCTGCCACCTGTCAGATATTACCAGCCACCAAATGATACTTCCCTCGACACGCGGCAATAACCAACCTCTTTATCCACCTGCTGACATTTTATCAGTCCTAAAACGCACACGTCCTCCAATCACAGATGAACACGAGTACCCCACCCAATTAAGAAATAACACGCGGCAGAATCTGAAAGGCTAAGATCAAAAGTTTGTTAATATATCATCTTTCACCATACACGTGTCCACCGTACTCCCAGAAGGATGCCGTTTATATACAGACACACTCTTCGACGGTAAGTACGCACTGACGCACCATTATCGGAAACACAATGAGCACGAACCAGAAACCGAGGCTAAATTATAACCCACTGAGTGATGACTCCGAGTCAGGTATACACAACGAGCGAATTCTCCTCCTGCTTTTTGAGTCTTTCAAATGGGACGTTCATACTCTTTGCCGAACGGCTTCGGTTAGCCGGAAGCTCCGAGCAGTTGCGAAGCGGCTCCTGTGGAAGGAGCTATGTTTGTACCGAGCGCCGCGGATGATATCCTCGTTGACGGACGGCGGACCTAGTAGTCGGCTCGGCGGCGGCTGGCCTGCGCTGGCTAAGGTACTCTTTTATTGTTGCGGTTGTGAGTCAACTCGGCATTTTAGACTGAGTCGCGCGACACGGGGTCATTTTATGAAAACATCCCGGTTTTCCAAGACTTCGGGTCGGAGTTTTTTAACGAAGCGGTGCAGCGGGGATATGTTATACGTGAGTGATCCGTGTGAGCATCCAGTTGGGGATAAAGAGGATGATTTGGGGGTGTTTAGAGGGGTATTTCGGGGATTTATGAGGTCTAAGACGAGGGATTGTTTAATTAGAAAAGGAGTGGGGCTTGAAGAGGGGGTTAAGTGTCCTTTCTGTGGGGCTCGTGTTTGGAGTATGACTTCGGCTCGGCTGGTGCCTAAGAGTGCAGCTCGACGGCTCGGCTCCCACGACGGCGGAATCGAATATTTTGTGTGTGTGAATGGGCATATGCATGGCACGTGCTGGCTAGTCCCGTTGTCGTCCGATGAACATCAAAGTAGTGATGATGATGATGATAGTGGCGGTGGAGGAAGCAACGGTGATGAGGATGATGGTGATAATTACATGTTTGATAGAGTTGGAGATGATGATCGGATGACTGAAAATGGATCTTGCACTTTTGTTGCTACCGAGAGTTGGCAAGCTGACGACTTTAAGCAATAAAATATTTTTTCTGTCTCATTAAAGAAAAATGTTTGGTTTGATTTTTTTGATCTAATGTGAATTGAAATATATTTACATTTATTTATGTATTTAAATGACGAATGTAAAATTTAATAATAAATTTATTTTATTTTTTTATGAGTATAATTTCATCAGCTATACATTTATGTTAGGAATTGCATAAATTTTATATGCCAATATAATGAAATATTTTAAACTAGGGCCACTTTTTTTTTTTTAAAGAGAAAAGTATATAATGAAATCCGTAATTTATTCAAACCTTCTAAATTAACGTTTGAGGGGGAGTCCGCATACGGGGATAATATTGAGCGAGCCTATGTTTGAAGTAATTATTCTTTGGTACCAAAAATCAGGATGGTGTGGATAATGTTTGTATCAATTCTAAAACTCGTTATAAACATTTGAGTATTAATACTTTTGAATGACATTTTAACAATTTAATTAATTTTTAAATAATTATCAAAAATTATATATCCTAAACAGTTAGATATTAATGTTACATTTAATTCTCAATTTTTTTAAAGAACAAAAGAATAAAATTTTACATATAAATTGAATGGAAGTTGAAAAGAAATATGGTGTTAAGTTTTAAAATTTTAGTTGAAAATAAAAAAGATGTAGAAATAATAAATAAATATATTTTTTTTTATCTTAAAGGAGATGTGTTTTATCAATTTTATTTTTATTTTTATTTTTAATTTAAATTATAGTGTTAAATAATTATTTTATTTTAATTATTATTTAATTTTAATATAAAATTTTATTATATTTATCTATCATAAAAAATGAGAATCAAATATAACATTAATCTTTATTCTACCGAGTAAATCGAACACGTATCAAATGAAACAACAATTCTTCCATTAGGGGAGATGCTTAACTAACTTTAATCCCGGGCCAGGTCACTACGAATTAAATCCGTAATAAATTTTAGAACACCAATTAATTCGGACCGACCCCAAGGCTACACTAACTAGGAAGGAGCAGTTGTATGGGATATGGTACTAAAAGTCTGTTTTGGAATATGTTGGGTTAGTGTAAAAGTATTTTTAAACTTAAATGAATTTTTTTGGGTGTTTAGTTATCATTTAAAAATGCTTTTAGATAGCGAATAAAGTCATAGTCTAATGTTAAAACTAAAACCTTGAAACTCTTCACTCAAGAGTTTCAGATTCGATTTCCGACTATACTTGAATTATTTGTTTATTTTATGGGATCATTGACAGGTGAAAAGTGCAAGTGTACACCAATCAAATTATAGTATAAAAGATTATCGATCCCACGAGGAATTGTAATTAACTAATTATTTACCA
>JAUMHB010024159.1:580-19354 GCA_032359685.1 Pittosporum tobira
CCCCCCCCCCCCCCCCCCCCCCCCCCCCCCCCCCCCCCCCCCCCCCCCCCCCCCCACGGAATGAGGGCTCTGACAGGAGGATTATGAAGACTGCTGACTGGAGGATTATGAGGACTGTCGGTATCTGACTGAAACGAGACTAGGTTGGTGAGTCAGGACTTGTAGGGTGAAATTTCACATGTTCATGTTTTGAGCTTTTAGCTGATTGAAATTAATTTATGTCAGCCTGGCATTCGAGGTAACTAGTTGCGACACATGATTGAGGAAAATAATTTAGTATTTTTTAAGCTATAGGTGTAGTTTTTATGCTCTCGATTTGAGTATATGATCTTTATAGTTTGTTATTTTGCTGCTTTAGACATTTGGTAGACATCCATAAATTTTTAATTAGGCTTAATTTAGTCTGTGTTATATGTCACACCCTCTAAAGTTTTGATTCGGCACAATGCTCTGGTTTGGTTGGTAAACAACTGCTCCATAATTCATATTCGATACCCTTATGATTGTTAAGAAATACTGGTGGTATTCGAATTTAGGTTATCTGAGATCACTTGTTTGATTTGAAAAGAGAGAAAAGTTATACTAACTTCGTTTCAAAATTAGAAATAGTTTTTTTTTTTTTTTTTTTGTGCGTTTCAAAATTAAAAAGTATGTTTTTTTTTTAGTACCATAAAACAGCATGATGTTTCTAATTTATCATTTTATAATAGATAAAAGTTTACACCATCTCAAAAAGAATTGTTTCGAAAACACTTCTCTTTAGTGTTAAAATTGTAATCAATCTTCTATTTTTAAATAATGTCGTTTTGTATCTCTAATTTTGGAACATATGAAGTATCCGTATGTTCCAAAGGAAACATATTTCCAAAGTGAACTTCAGATCATCTGAGCTTGATGTGCTGCTCTATGTACATGGGATAAATTTGAAGTTTTAGTGGTGATGGATTTGGATCTTGTGAAAGAAGCTACTTTAGAATGTTCCCCATATTTGCAACTTATTCTAATAATCTTGTTAATATATTTTTTTGGGACTAATGGTCCCCCGTCCATTAGGTTTGATTAGTCCAAAAGGCAGTACTGGAGTTGCACTTGTGCAGAAAGGCCGAAATTCTCGGCTTATCACTACTCCACTAACTCCATAATTAAACTAGTTTAATCAGTTTTATTAGGCTAATCTTATTCTGGTGGACCTTTATTTGCTGTACTGAATATTGATTAGGGTAAAATTAAATGATTCTGATGTTGCCTTCACCCTGCATTATAAACCATGTAAATGATGAATGAACCCCTCACAACCCAACCACCATTTGGGTTTTTTGGTTTTGGGGGAGGAGGGGGAAGAGGTGGGGGCCTCAGGCTCTATGTGAAATAGCCGAAAGCGAAAGTTTGTAATTCTGAAGACCATGTCCAGTTACATGCTTTTAAAGGCTTTGGTTTTCTCATTCTCTTTTGAAGAGCAGAAGAGTATTATTAAGTGAAGAAGTAACGGTGACAAGCGAGTTGAGCTCGAGGTTGTCAAGTTTATTGAATTAAACAAGAAACTTTTTTTATGAAATTTAAGTGTGGTTCATTAAGTTACATTTATTAAATTTAAATTTAAGTTTTAAATTGTAAAAACTTGATTTATTTTCACCCTTTAATGTAAATGAGTTAAGTTAAACTGAGTTTAAACTCAAAAAAAAAAAAAAAAAAATTATATCTTAACGAACCGTTTATCGAGCTTGAGCCAAAGTTTAAAAAAATTGAATTCAAACTTTTGTTTACTAGGACTCCGCTGCTAGGCTCGTATAACACAATCTGAAAGTATTATACGGAGTAGTGCAGTGCGTGTTTAAGGAAATTGTTTATTAAGGCTCGTGTAAAAAAATAAAATCAACACGCTTCAAAAGCCTTAATTGCCTGATTTTTTCAGCAACTGGATTAAGCAAAAAATCCCCTATTTTATCTTTTCAGGGTTCATGCATGATAAACGTGGATATTTTATTAGTAGGTAATGTTTGTGATTTGTCTAAGGACACTAGCTGTTGTTTTACTTTGTTGTGTCAAAATGTCGCTAAAGATGACAGCATAATCATCCAATAGAGTAACATCAATAGTAATGCTCACGAACTCAGGGTGGGTAACATCAATATTACTGCTCATGAATTTATGAGTAAATATGATAAGAACCAATTATGTAGTTGAATTTTAACGAATAAATTTAAATTTTATTCGTTTACGTTTATTTATAATAAATGGTGTAAATGAATTAAATTATTACGAATAAGTTTAAATTTGACACATTTAAAATTTAAAATTAAACTAAATAAGTATTTGTTTAATTTAAAGAATTCAATTTTAATTATTAAAAAAAAAAAAAAAAAACTCATTTAGTTGAATTTCGGGGCTTGTGTTGGTCAACAAATAAGTACTGCAAGAACATAATGTAGCAGAGAGCCTGAAACAAGGCGTGCACAATCATTGTAAAAGCTGTGTTTTGAGTGGAGCAGGAAAAATGGTCGATTGAAGTGACACAATCATCTCTTCTTCTTCTTCTTCTTCTTCTTCTTCTTCTTCTCACTTTGTCACTTGTCCCTTCCTTTTATTTACACTTTCGCTTACTTTTATTTATTTTTTCCTGACGTCCTGAAACAAAAAGGACAAGGCTTTTGCCTTCACATAGACTTTTTCGTACACAACGTCATTTTAAAAATTACGAAATTAATTTGAAATCAAATATTTTCAAATAATAATAGAGTTTGTGTCTTTCTTATTTTATTGTCATATAAACGTACAATAATTCACATATTACGTTTAATTAATATTTTAAAATTCGTTAAGACGGATCTATTCGGTAAAACAATAATTTAATATCTAAGGCGATTACTCAAACGTCAATCGTATCTCATACTTAATTTTTTTTTTTTGACGATTATTCAAAATTAATCTAACTCTAAACAAATTTTAAAATATTATATTTAATTATATTTTCAAATAACCTCGTCACGTTGTATGTTGAAATATCCAACTAACTATTGACATATTGATATAAATTTAGATAGATGCTAGAAACCCGCAACTTATAAATGAACATTAAAAGGAAAGATTAATGAAGATTAGAATTGGATGATATTTGGAGGGTGGTAGGGGAAGCTGTCGGCTAAGACAAACAAAATCAAGTGTGTTACTCTTTTGAATCTTTCTTGGAGGTTTCTTTTTATGATCGATATTAATACGTCCAAAACCCCTCTCTCTCATAAATCATGATTTAAATTTGCACGGGGGGTTGGAAAGAAAGCACGTACTCTTTCCCCCGAATGTCCAAAAAAATCAATTATTTGATTTTTAAACTATTCATTTTTTGAATATGTGAATGATTATGCATTTGTGAGAGGAGTAGTTCTATACACGTACCAAAATAAAAAATAAAAAATAAAAAAAAAGTAATTCCACACATTTCAAATTAGAATCCCTGATTTCTCACACAAATGACATGTCATAATTATCGCAAGTTCTAATGGAAATTAATTCACGTGAAAATGGCCGATGAATCAAAGTCGGAGGACAAATAATTTCGTTGCAAAAATCTTATGGGCCTGTTTGGCACAGTTTATTTCAGAACAGTTTAAAATTTATTTTATAACTAGAATAAGCTATAAGTTGGAAAAAAAAATAAAATAAACACTTATTGATCAACTTTTTCAAATAAGTTAACAATATAGGTTATACTTAACCTATAATTTTTTTTAATTGATAAAAATAATTAAATTTTAAAATAATTAACTTTTAAAAATAAATTATAATCAATTTCAACAAACAGATCTTGTATGTTGGAATACGATTGTGGGAACCACTGAAATGGTGATGGAATGGCTTGAGTAGAAGACTAAATTGTTCGTAGTGGCAACTACCAATTTGAATGATGAGAATACAATAAGTTATATTTGGGGTTTGATCGTCTCATCTGTATGGAGCCACTCTTATCAAGAAAACCCTTTGGTTGTTGAGTTGGCCAATGCCTTTGCTCGATCAACTTCCGTATGGGATACAGTTTGGTATATCGTATCTACTTTCACCTTTTAAAAAAAAAATAAAAATAATCGATACTTTAAGTATGTAATGACTCTGCATTTATTGTCGAATTTTTATTAGAGAATTAGTTCTCCAAATATTATATTTTCCATCCACAAAGTTTAAACTTGAAATTCAACTCTCGAGGAAATGAATTGAATAAGCCATTCTCATGAAAGCAAGTTTGAGTGTTACTTGTCCCAAAAAAGAAACAAAAAAGTTTTGACTGAAAAAATTTGGCACCCAATAAAAAGAGTTTGATTGCACAAGCAGAAATGGCCTTTATTAAGCTATTAGTAGTTGCCTCCTCGTTTCTACTCCAATTTGCCCTTAATTTTTTTATTTATTTTTTTTTTTTTTGAGATTACCAATCACAAAAACAGAATAAGCCCTAAATTCTAAAGGGAGAATAAAATTTTATGCAATTTTTTGTCCGTTAATAATTTTTATTTCTTTTATAAGTAAATATTCTCGAACACTTGACAGGTTAATATTCCGATCCTGCTATTGTGCACATTTGTCTCGGCTAATCTATCTCACATTACAATGATTATATTATTTTTATTCTTTGTTTAGGATCCTTAAACTAAAGAATGACATATATTATTATATATGGGAGAGGATCACTTAATTATGGCAGCCTTGATTCAAGCATTATTAATCTATTAATATATCCGGAATTTTTGATACACGAAACCGAAAAATAGTAATTGAGGAAGCTTTGACATTTTTATTTTATTTTTTTCTTCAATAAAGTATATATGGGAGACTTGCTTGTTGATCGTATGAGGTTCATTGGTGGTTAGACTATATTTTGCATTCAAAATTCAAAATTTTTGAATTCACGCAAATATTTCTTAAATTCACTTAATATCGGTTAATTTATTGAGAAAAATATAGAAAATATACATATATATTTCGCACGTGTCTGGTTGAGACCGGAGGGTGTCCTGCTAACGAACCTAACACAATTAACTCTTTTTTTTAATCTGTACCTAACACAGTGACATACTGGGTTGACTCATCGGGCAGGCGATCGGCTTGACTTTTTGCGGCTACTGGGTGCCCATAATTTTTCTGTCAAATCAATTTGGGTTGTAAAGGACCTCCATCTTCATGCCCTACACTAAAGTACGCGGTTAGCGTGCATTCAAAATACAAGTACTCTTGCGCGCACATTATGTGTGTTTAAGTTTTTTTTTTTTTATATATATATTTATTAATTTAAATTTTATTTAAATTCAGTATTTTAAATTTTTTATAAAAAAAGAAAAACCTCTAAAATGTTTTAAGGCTTTTAGAAAATATAAATACATATTTTTCTTTTTAGATTCAAACATATGACTTAATGGATACTTTTTTACCAAAATAAATTTTATTTTACAAAATTCAAACAGAATCCTACATGTCATCAAAAATAATTTATTAAAGGTCTTCCCTCTTTCATCAATTAGATAGATTTTCTATAAGTACGTCTTATCTTTCGCGTCCACACGAGTGGTGATTAGCACACGTGTGATCCAAAACATATACTGGCAGCAATGATTGGGTAGGACAGATGTTAACCACACTCACCCGCACGAATGGCTCCGGGATGGGATAGGCTTTTTCTAATTTGGATTTGGCCCATTTACAGATAGGAGGCAGCTAATTGGGCCAGACGGCACCTTCTCAACCCTTTGTTTCCTTTTAAAATAAAGAACAGAAGAATCTTCCAATCTTTAACGGTTGAGATCTTAAATTTCTCTATATATCTAAAGTCAGATTTTTATCAAAGTTTTCACGTGAAGCCAATGATGAACCCACACGCCAGCTGTCATTTCAGAAAATAAATTGTAAAGAATATTTGGCACAAGAATATTAGTAAAAAAAAATTTAATTAACATTATTAAATTTATCAATCATTGTCAATACAATATAAAACTATAAATATTTAAATTACGTAGATGGTTATCAGTTATATTTACCATAATTATATATATAAATATATTTAAGAAAAAAATTTATAATCATATAGAAAAACACCCACAAAAATGATTAATCTTCCTAGTAATTTCCCTACTCAGTGGGTGACCGATCTGCCGAATAAGCCCGACAGGCTAGTTTTAGAATGCTATTAAATTCTGGCAAAGAAAATTCATATTTATATACATATTAAAGATTATATTTATTAAAAAATAAATTTATATTAATTTAAAGTTTAAGTTTAAATTTTAAGATTTAAAATATCCTAAAATGCCTTCAGAAAAGCAAAAGTGTTACACAATAATATTATAGAGAATAAAACGTGTGTGCTCCCTGAAAGCTATCATTGTTTTTAGTAAAATTGAATAAGTTATATCAATTTAAATTTTAAAAAATTAAAATTGACTTAAACGATGAATTATTTTTCTAATTTTAAAATACTTTAGTAGTCTTTTGACATGCCGAATTAAAAATCTATAATTTTAATTAAATAAGCTAATTTAAGATTTAAAAAATACTCACACCGAGCTTATATAAAAAAAAATAATAATAATAATAATTTAATCATCTAAATACAAATTTAAAACAAACATAATCAGTTGAGTATGATTGAATTAATATTACAATGCAAGACGACAAGAAATATGGCTATATAAGCAGCTTATTGTTTTGCTTTTTCATTAAGTTTTGTTTTCTTCCAAAATCCTGCTTACGAGTGAGATTCTAAACTCTAAAGAAGTAAACAAAGCTTCGTAGAACAATAAAAGCTCCTTTTTCCAGAGCTACAAAAAGTAGATATCTCATATCAGTTTCAACTACAATCACAAAACATTTAGAGAGAGAGAGAAGACAGGAGGGGAGGAGAGTGAGGCCCAGAGAAAGTCAGTCAGCCAGCCAGCCCAATATGTCTGACTTAGAGTTTCTTCTCTTTCTTCTCCTTTCAATATCCACTGTAATTTTGTTGTTTAATCTCATGAAAAGAAAACAAAACTCCTATAATCTTCCTCCGGGCAACATGGGTTGGCCTTTTATCGGCGAAACCATTGGGTATTTGAGGCCTTACTCAGCCACTACCATTGGTGACTTCATGGAGCAACACATATCAAGGTAATGTATATATATATATATACACACACACACACGCACATAAAATTTTATTTTATTTTTCGTGAATGATTCGCGCACACATCAATTCTCTCACATATATATATATATATATATATGTATCTAAGTCTATAAATTTTAATAAAATTATATATAGAAATTAATGGTCCACGTCGAGTGCTCACTTGATAAATATAGAGTTTGTGTGCTGAATAGTGAATCATTTTTTTTTTGCTATGTAAGCGCAGGTTTGGGAAGATTTACAAGTCAAATTTATTTGGTGGGCCAAGTATAGTGTCTGCAGATCCTGGGCTGAATAGATTTATACTCCAGAATGAAGGGAGATTGTTTGAGTGCAGCTATCCAAGAAGTATTGGAGGAATTCTTGGAAAATGGTCCATGTTGGTCTTAGTTGGAGACATGCACAGAGATATGAGAACTATCTCTCTCAATTTCTTGAGCAATGCCAGGCTTAGGACTCACTTGTTACGCGAGGTTGAGGCCCATACTTTGTTTGTCTTAAATTCTTGGAAGGACAATTCTACCTTCTGTGCTCAAGATGAGGCCAAAAGGGTAATTAATTAATTGATTAATTAAGTTTTAATTACTGATATTAACATATTTAATTCTACAAAAATACTATTATCGCACCTGTAATTAAGAAAAATGGCTCTGAATTAATTTGCAGTTTACGTTCAATTTGATGGCTAAACATATTATGAGTTTGGAACCTGGAAAACCGGAGACGGAGCAACTAAAGAAAGAGTACATTACTTTCATGAAAGGAGTGGTGTCTCCGCCTCTGAATTTCCCGGGAACTGCTTACAGAAGGGCTTTACGAGTAAGCTTAAATAATTTTTTTTTTTTTTTTTTATCTGATTATTTACCTAAACACGGTCTTAAAGATTATAAAAGGCTTATGTATGTATGTATGTATGTTTTTGGTGAATTAACAGTCGCGATCGACTATACTAAGATTCATAGAGACTAGAATGGAGGAGAGAATAAGTGAAATGGAAGGAGGATTAATTAGTGATGATATAGCGGGAGATGATGATGATTTGCTTGGATGGGTTTTAAAGCACTCCAACCTTGTGAAGGACCAAATCCTTGACTTGGTGCTAAGCTTGTTATTTGCTGGCCATGAAACCTCTTCTGTCTCCATAGCGTTGGCCATTTATTTCCTCCAAGCTTCTCCTACTGTTCTTCTTCAATTAAGAGTAAGCATCAACTCTCAATTATAACCTCCCAGATTCTTTTCTTTCTTTTTTTTTTTTTTTTTCCTTTTCTCCTGTTCATAAATTCGTTTGGACTTCAAAAAAAATAAATAATAGTAATAGTATTTCAACTATATAATTATTTTAAATTTTGTTCATGTATGCAGGAGGAACACACAGAGATAGTAAGAGCTAAGAAGCAATTAGGGGAGGTGGAATTGAATTGGGATGACTATAAAAAAATGGAGTTCACCCAATGTGTAAGCTCTCTTATTCATCATTATAACTAAATTAATGTATAAAATGTTCTTTTATCCGTTTTAAAATTTAAAATATCTTTAAAAAATAATAATTTTCATAAATATGTATATATATATATATATGTATATATCTTTTTAACTAGTGAAAATATCTATCCCTAAAAGAAATTGAAACTTATGTGTTGTTATGGGGACATGACGGACCATTATTAACTAAAAATTTTCTTTATATTATTAAAGGTAATTAACGAAACTCTAAGGCTTGGCAATGTGGTGAGATTTCTCCATAGAAAAGCTGTGAAAGATGTCCGGTACAAAGGTAGGCCATGAACTAATTGAAACAGATTTGATTACGGTGGCCAGAAAGTTGGTCGGAATCTGACCCACATTTGCAATTTGTTTATTGTTTTCTTGTATATAAAAAGGATATGACATTCCATGTGGGTGGAAAGTGCTTCCAGTGGTTTCAGCCGCGCACTTGGATCCTTCAACTTTTGACCAACCTCAACACTTCAACCCATGGAGATGGCAGGTCTGTCAATTATCAGCTTTTAAAGAGTTGTGGCATACTTTTTTATCTCGTGTTATCTTTCCTACATTTAAGGCATGGTCAAAAAGTATGTGTGTGTGTATATATGTACATACTTTAATAAGCAGAATAAATGGTGAAATATGATCGGTGAAAATTTGATATTAATCTCAAAATTTCGTGTCACTTTATATATATATTATTATAATTAAATTAATAAATATTTATTGTAGAATCAAAAAAAAAAAAAATTAATTAATTTTTTGTAAAACATAAAGAGTATTAATTATTGATTAAGGGTAAGTAGCTATTAGCAATACAGGATTCTCCATTACATGCGAAACTGAAATTGAAAAACTAGATATTGTTTAAAGAAAAACATTGGTGGGAAGAATAAGGGGAGCCAAGCGAACCAAGGTTGATCCGAAAGGCACTATTACTGTTGGGTCGATGTCCAGCAGATTGGATAAGGGATCATAGGTGCTTGGATGATGAATATTTCTGTCAAATCCTATCAACCAAACGTAGTGCACCGTACAAAACGTAGGCGTGAGCTCATATAGTTCGATAGAAACTTACTGAGTATTTAGGACTTATAAACTTTAAAAATAATTTTTTTAAAAAAAAAAACTTATGGTTGATAAATTAGACTTAAGTTCAAAAATTAAATTTATAGTTTTAATTTAACTTTAACAAAATTTAAATTTAAAATTAAATTTAAACTATAAATTATAATTTAATAATTTTTACCAAACAAGCCCATGAATAATAAACTTCCTCACAAAAATATTGACAGAAAAATGAAATTGAATTGATAATCTATCTCATCCATAAAAGAGAATATCAATGTTTAGGACGCGGCCAATGAGGCCGCCAAGTGTCCCTCTTTTTTTTTTTTTTTGGTTTTTTTTTTTAATTTTAAAAAATTTATTTAAAATTTAAAATTTAAAATTATAATATGAGTTTGTAAAATTTTTAAAATTTTAACGTAATGATATTTTATATATATTTTACATTTTTGACTTGAACATCAATTAAAATAAAATAATTTTTTTTTTAATTTGAATTTATAATTTAGAATAAGTATATGTGGACACGATTCATAACTCCTTTATCTTTTAATAATTTTTTTCTCTCAACATTCTTCAACAAATATTATTGTTAAATTTTATGATTTCGCAAATTTACTTACTTAAAACATATATGTGATATTAATTTTAAAATAAAAAAGTATTAATATATTTTACACCTTTTTTTGGTTGATTATAGTATAAACCTAAGAGTAATAATTTATATCGTATTACTTATACTTACTCTGTTTCAAAATAGAGATATTTTTAAATTTTATGTGTATGTGTTTTTTTTAGTGTTTTATAAGAACTACTTTACTCTACACATAATAATAATAATAATAAAAATAATAATAATAATAATAATAAATTTTCTTTTTATTCTTTTGCTTTTCAATTTATTTTATTCTCACAAAATGAGTCTCTTTTTTACTTACTCTTTTTTTTTTTTAAACTTTACTAAACCTAAATTTAAAAATAGATATTTAGAACTTTATGCGACTAAATAATATTGCATAAAATATTGGTAATAATTTATTAGAATATTTATTTATATATTTTTATTAATAAATATTTTTTAAAATTTAAATCAAAAAAATTATTATAATTATAATAATATTTTGTTCCTAGTAGATATTAATTTATATAAAGTTATTTATTTATTATTTTTCTATTGAGATATGATTATAACTAAATATGATTTATAACATAATAGACTTAAAGATCTTTTATCTATTTTTTTGGTCTTAATTATTAATTTTTTCTTTTTACTCTTTTGTTTTTCAATTTATTTTATTCTCACAAAATAAGTATCTTTTTAATTACCTTTTTTTTTTTTTTGCTTTACTAAAACTAAATTTAAAAATAGGTATTTAGAAATTTATGTAACTTATTAATATTAAATAAAATATTAGTCATAAAATTATTTTAAGTAGTATTTTCCTAGTACTTTTAAAATAAAATTATATATGTGCGTAAAAATTCGTTTTCTTTTATTACTTGACCAGTGCGTGTGGGTGCGGCAATGTCGTGTGGGGTGTGATTAATAGTAGCACGGTAGTAATGATTAAAGTCCCCCAAGGGACGGGTCCATGTGGTCTTGGGGTTTCCACGTCCACGTGCATCCGTCTTTTTCCCTCCTCCGTCGGTCACTGGTGGCTACCATGTTGTGCCTGTACTGGTCCAACTTTTCTTTGTTCGATCTATTCCAAAAAATTCTAACTTAGCATTTTCCGATTTATCTTTTATCACAATATTTTACTTGTTGCCTTAATCTGAACACTTGAATTCCATGTATAAATAAAAATGATCAAGGGTCTTGTGGTCCATAAGCTCCTCGGGCCTCATATTATTATTAGAGGCTATATCCTCCCATGAAAATACACAAATTGTTGTCTCGTCTCATTTGTTGTCATAATATTGTATTGTATATAAAATTTATAATTAATTTTTATAATTAATAAATTTAAATATAATACAATCGTTTAATTGAATTTTAGACAACGGATTTGCGTGCGGAAATACACTTGTCAAATTACATGTCTATTAATTATTATTTATTATGTAATGAAGAATATTTAAAATAAAAATTATTAAATTTTTACCTTGAGTTATTTTTGACTTTTATGGTGTTTACATTTATGATGATACATGGGTGGAAAAGAATAATTAAAAAATAAATTGTTTATTATTATTATTATTATTATTCATTCCTAGCTTCCATTATAATATTATTTTTTTCCATTTGAAATCTAAATTGAAATGACCTTAAAAGAAAATTGTACTTTAAGTGTGTAACTACTTCAAACTTATTGTCGGACTTACATTAGAGGAGAGAGCTCTCGCAATATCATTCTGTCAATTTACAAAATTCAAACTTGAGACTTTGCTTAAAAATACCGAGTCATTTACCACTCGGCCTAAATGATATTGATTTGAAATGACCTTATCACTTCCGTAAGGTAACCTTATCTTTTTTCCCTTTGACGTGGCCACAATTAAAAGGTAATTAGTATAGGTTTCTATCCAAGGCTTTTTGTTTGGTTTTTAATTATGGGAGTACATGTACAGGTCTAGATATTTTGACAGGCATATTATCGCGGGCTTGAAAGCAAAACATACGTGTAGAACTTGCGTATGTGATGTTCTAATCAAATCAAAAGAGTTTAATGTGTCCACTGTGTTTTGGATATTTGATATTTTGATTTCTATATTATATCCCTCATTGCGCACGTCACGTGACAGATAGAAACAAAACATTACAAGTTCCCCTGTTTGGATATCATAGCATCATCGACCGTCAATGTTTTAGGAGTAATAATACTAAGAAAGTGTCCAAGTGAATTTGTAGTAATTAAGGATATTTATTTTGCGGCTACAGAATGCAACCGTGGGAGGATCATCATCAACAAGCAGCATCTTTATGCCATTTGGGGGAGGACCACGACTGTGTGCGGGATCGGAACTTGCCAAATTGGAGATGGCCATATTCATCCACCATTTAGTCCTCAACTTTCATTGGGAACTAGCTGATGCTTCTGATCAACCTTTCGCCTTCCCATTCGTTGATTTCCCCAAAGGCTTACCGATCAAAGTTCAACACCGTGAAGTTGAAATTTAGTAACTAGAACCAACTACATATATCTAGGAAATTGATACTTACACTCTAAAATTTATTATTTACACTTTATAAAACATAAGTTCTCACGTAAAGAAATTATGTTGTACACCCGATAAAATATAAAATATGTGGTAAATTTTGGAGTGTAGATATCATTTTCGGTGAATTTATTTATATGGGATTAAAGGATGTTCGTGGACCAAAATGGAAACGGAAACCGAGTGTGCATGTCGACCTCAGCCAGCCAACCTCTCACTCACGTCTGATAGCTGAATGAAGAAGATATATATATATATATATATATATATATACACACATGCATGTGTAATTAAGACACACGTACGTACTAGAGGAAGGACCACATGCATTTTTTATGTTCTTGCCATTGCACTTTTATTTGTATGTAAACTAATTTCTATTTTTCCACTTTTGGACCTTATTCTCAATGCACCTGTGAGTACATTCTTATTTATGGCACCGTGTGATAAAGATTAGGCTTAGCAAATTGATGGATAATGATAAATTTGAATAAATATAAATAGATATAATTATATTTTGATTGGATTTAAATGGATTGAACTCTAAATGATTGGTAAATAAGTTGATATATATGGATAAGAATAAAATTAATAACCTGTATCAAATTTAAGTTTCATACATCTAGTTTTTAAAAAAATACTTTAAATTTCAAATCACTTTCTCTCTTGCAAAATTTCAAGTTACTTTCTCTCTCTATAATTTTCAAGTTACTTTCTCTCTCTAAATTAAATTGAGAAAAATTAATATTTCACTAATAAAAAGCTTAAGACAAATAAAATATGACGGATGAAATATAATTTAGGCTTTAACTGCTCCTGGCTTCCAATTGACAGCTACAAATTATTAATATTTTGACTGTTTTTAAATATTGAAAGTGCTCAACTTTCGACAAATAAATAAATAAATTCTCTGTTTTAAATTTATCGTAATAAATAAAATATTATAAAATTTAAGAAATTATGAAATAATTATCTAAATTATCTTTATACAATCAATGAAATAGTGGCTGAATTGGTAAACTATAATATTATAGTAATAGTTGAAATTGTTGATCATATTTGATAAAATAAAAATAAATTAGATAATTTATATTATTAAATTTAAAAAATTATATATCAATAAATTTAAAATGTTTTTAAGAAATTATATATAATTTATGACATAATGAGTATATATATTAACACACAAAATTGTATGTATCGGAATAGGTGTATATAGACATTGTGAACACAGTGGGATGTCAGTGTAGACAGCATCTTGCTTGTAGGTTACTGTGTAGTGCAGAGTCTATTAGTTCAACAATGAATCATTATGTCAAATTCATTTAATTTATAAAATTATTTAATTTGATTTATTTGTAAATTTTTAAAAAAAAATTTAGTCAATATTCATCTAATATTAAATAAATAGAAATAATTTAATATATAAACATTCATTTTGGCAAGTCTAGACACGATTAATGTGACTTTTATTGGTGTAGTTGGCTCTGAATTGATGATGTACCTCAGGGAGAAATGTTATACACTAATTTTGGACGGGGTGCTTCATTTTCTTGAAGAGCCCGCGACTCAGTACCAATAAAAATTTCTCTATTTAAGTTTATGTAACGATTACATGAGAAGTTTTATAATTATATTAATATAATATTTTGTATAATTTATCAGTTTAATATTTTTTGTAAAATAATGTCATTTTATTATAGTTAGATAACATAATAAAATAATTTTGTTAAATTACATAATAAAATGGTATCATTTCATTAAAAATAATCTTATACGCTATATTTATAGGAATCGTTACATTTGATAGTCATCACCCATAAACTAATATAATATTCGTTATTTACAAATGAACGTAGACTTAAATTATATTTCTTCAATTCTAAAATTAGAGATACATATTTATTTAATATCTTATAAAATATAAAATTCAAGTGAATTTATGTTGTTTTTATTGATGCCAAGGTTATTACTATAACTACATATAAAATATTATAACGTACAAACTTTAAAATTTTAAGAGCTTAACAAGTTTATATTATAATTCTAATCTTAAAATTCATAAAACATAAGGAACTCTCTTAAATAGTCTAATAATTGAAGACTCTCTCACGTTTCGTTCTCACAAAATAGAATTCTCTCAATTAGTCAAATAATTTACAACAACTAAAAATTTAGCTATATATATATATATATATAAGTAAAACAAAAAAAAGCATAATAATTGAGAGTTGTATACAACAAAAAAATACTATTTCCTTTTTAACTTTTCCAAAGTATTTTAATTTTCTTACATACTTGGAATGTTCTTTCTATTAATATGAAATATATTTGCTAAAGATATACTAAGTAACATATTTGAATTTAATTCAATTAATTAATCCCACTTTTTTACAAACTAGATAAATTTTTAAAGTACTTCTTATTCGTGCCTTGCACGGGAGGCACAAGTTTATTGTACTAGTTTATATTATAATTATAATTTTAGTATTTCACAAATATAATTTAATAATATTAAAAATATATGTAATTTTTAAAATTATTTATTTTTATGCTTCGGTCAAAATTGATTGTATCTGTCCTAACAGTCCTAGGCGGTTACTTTTGGTCCATCAGTCGCTACTCACTGGACAGTAGCTACCATTTCTGTCACAAGTTGCACTCCGTATTTCATGTTTAAGAATGTGGTCCGACTATTTAAGAATCCTTACCTCCGCTTCATTACTACTAGAAAAATACCACTTACTTCGCGCTTATGCTTATAATAAATTTTTTAATTTAAATTTTTAAAAAGTTTTTTTTTTAATTTTAAAAATATATAATTAGATTTTTTAATAATTTATGACTTATATTTTACTTAATATTATTAAGTTACATAAAGTTTTAAATACCTATTTTTAAATTTTAGTTTTAGTTATGTAAAAGTGGAAAGAAAAAACAAAAGTGAAAAAGAGACTCATTTTGTACAATGAAATAAATTGGGAAGCAAAGAAGTAAAAAGAAAAAGGTAATAATTAAGGAAAAAATAGATAAAAGACCTTTAAGTCTCTTATACTATTTGTTATCAATGATATTAATTAATTTTAAATATATCTATATTCATGATTCAAACTTGATATTTATTATAAATCATATATAGTCACGTCATATTTTAATAAAATAATAATAAATAAATAAATTTATATAAATTAATATGTAGTAGGAATTTAATATTATTACTAATATGTGTAGAATAAAGTAGTTCTTATGAAATGTAAAAAAAAAACACATAGAATTTAAAAATATATCTGATTTTGAAACGGACTAAGTATAAATAATACAATATAAGATAAAATATTACTATTATGTGTAGAGTATAGTCCACTATAAAAAGGTGTGGAATATAGTATTATGTTTTCTATTTTAAAATTAAAAGTAGATATGTGTTTTAAATAAGTAAATTTGTGAAATCATAAAATTTAAAATAATTAATTTTATTTTAATTAATATTAAAATTAATATAAAATACTACTATGCACTCCGTATTATAATGTTTATTTACTTTTACAATAAAAAGTATAGACAGATGACGAGGTGGAGAAAAGACAACAAAAAAAAGAAAAAAAACTAAAACACGACAAAAAATCCATAAAATTTAAATTTTTTTTTTATTTTAATTAATATGACAAATATTAATAACAAAAATTGTTGAATAATGTTGACAGGAAAAAAAAAGACACTAAGAGATAAATGAGTGAATTGCGTCCACACCCTCTTATTTCAAATTATAAACTTGAATTTGAATTTAAATTAAATTAAATTTATCTTTATTGATGTCAAAGTTAATATTATAAACTATATATAAAATACTATTACGTTAAAATTTAAAAATTATTTTATTTTAATTAATATCAAAATTAATATAACAAATATTAATAATAATAAGTGTTAAATAATATTGAGAGGAAAAAAATACACTAAAAGATAAAAGAGTTAAAAAAGAAAAAAAAACCAACAACAATGCATGGCGACCTGATAAGTCGTGTCATAAATATCTTTTTATATTAACAATAATAATTGTTGAAGAATGATGAGAGGAAAAAAATACTAAAAGACAAATGAGTTATGAATTGTATCCACACCCTTTTATTTTAAATTATAAATTCAAATTCAAATTCAAATTTAAATTAAATTAAATTTATTTTAATTGATGTCAAAGTCAATTATATAAAATACATATACATATAAAATATTATTACCTTAAAAAATTAAATTAATTTTATTTTAATTAATATCAAAATTAATATAACAAATATTAACAGTAATAACTGTTGAAGAATAAGGGACGGAAAAAAAAAAGACACTAAAAGATAAAAGTGTAAAAAAAGAAAATAAAAAAGAGGGACGTCATAACACCAAATTATCTTTTATATTAACAATAATAACTGTTGAAGAGTTGTGAGATGAAAAAAATGACACTAAAAGATAAATGAGTTATGAATTGTTCCGCACCCTCTTAATCCAAATTATAAAGTCAAATTTAAATTAAATTTATTTTATTTTAATTGATGTCAAAATCAATTTCATAAATTACACATATATATATAATATTATTACATTAAAATTTTAAAATTTTTATTTTAATTAATATTAAAATTAATATAATAAATATTAATAATAATAACCGCTAAAGAATATCGATAAAAAATATTAAAAAATAAAAGAGTAAAAAAAAATTATATAAAAAAAAAAGAACACGTGGCATAGGCCCAAGTCCTAACACCCAAATTCTCTTATAGATGATGAGAATAGAAATACAATTGACCTAGTTGCAGATAAAAAGGAATACTCGCATTAGTACCTAACAAGCTAGCTAGGTCGAACAATTTCCTCTTACAAATTTTGCCGTTTGTAAAGATGATTATAGTCATGTTATGTTCTATACTTTCGTTGTGCATGACACGTGTTATGATGACGCTACCTAAATATGAGGCCGCGGGAGGCCGATGAAAAAATGGTAACATAATTGTATAAAAATGAATGTTTTAAACCATATAATTTTTATTATTTATTTATTAAAAAAATATATTTTTTTAAATTTATGTTCATGTAACTCCATGAACATGTACTTATGTTCATTTTTTTTTCTATATATATATATATTAAATATTTTAGGCAAATATTTCATTTGTCCAAAAATATTTAATTTGATAATTTATCCGTTTATGAGATAAAATGATAAAGTGCCAATCACTCTCTTTACGTAGGCGGAAGGAGTGTAAAATTGTTACAAAAGGCAAGGGCCATCTTACATGTATATATACTTGACAGGGACGACTCACAAGAACAAGGCTAATCCGGTCCCAAAAAGATTAACCGGTACGGCCGTTTCCAATAACCCCTACCAGCTCCTCATTATGGAAATGTCCCATAACGGAAACTTTAAAAGTACAATAATTTAAAATGATAGAAAAATGGGGGCACAAAGGAAAATGCTCATGGTGTGGTTTGCTAATGTGGGAATACGGAGATCTAGGGTTCTTTCCCAAGTGTGATGTTTACTTATTGCGTAGGCATTGATGGAAATCATCTTAAATTAGGTTTTGAATTTTTTTCTTATTATTAATCAAGGCAACGTGACATTTTACATGTCAATTCTTACGATCGGTCATTCTCATAACTTGACGATTCGTTTCGCCCAAAGAATAACCGAGCCTGACTCTCGGCTCCCGGAAGGAGCTGACATCCATCTCTGTCTGGTCGGACCAACGCCGCCAAGAACTTTCGAACTATGCGTCTTGCGCCTAGGCTCTCCCAACTAGCAGACCTAATCCATTCCAATTGATTAGGCTCAACTCAGTTTGATCCGGGTCCAACGGTCCAAAGACCATAAAAACAAGTATCAAGGCAGCGTCTAATCAGCCGCTTAATCCCGACAGCCC
>JAUMHB010024170.1:0-24722 GCA_032359685.1 Pittosporum tobira
TTCTCTGACTTTTGACTCTCAGAAGTCTCTCACAAATCTCAATCTCCTACTGTTTTAGGTGAGGTTATATATATGTAACTCAATTTGCTTCGTGTCTCTTTATTATATTTGTGTTGATTACTTGATTGAATGATTAATATTATTTGTATATTGTTTTTTGTTAATTTCAATTGTTAATTCATACTTCTCTAACTTAAAGTCCTAATTTTATATGGTATAATTTGATAATATATTATAAAGAATAAAATAAATTTAAAATTGTTAAATTGAAAAAATAGATAGTGAAATTAAAAATTATTATTTTTTTAAGTAAATAATGAAATTAAAAATTATGTATCTATTGAAAAGTTAATTTTCATCAAAAATCACCAATAAATAAATAAAATGCACCGTATTGTCCTCTCTACAATGAAGCTGCTGTCCCGGGCACTCCAGGTGGAGAGGTGCCCTAATGAAATTTCAATAGGTTTGTTGTTGTAGGTAAAGTAGAACTGATCAATTTCATTGTCCCATTTTGCAACTTTCTTGGCTAATAATGTGAAGCAGTGGGAATCGAACATGAGGCCAAGTGCTTGGATCCATGTGTTGTCACGTGATCATCCCTGTTGGCGGCGGCCGATGAACCGAGCATTTTTTTGAAGTTGGTGTCGGAGACTAGGTCGAAATGTCGATTTGTTTTGCCATGGAAATAGAACATGACTCCATCTCCTCCTATGAATCTTGGACCAAAACAAGCCAAATTAATCCCATTGCAGTTTCATTTACTAGTTGCAAAGATTAAAAAAGAAATTAAAAAAAAAATAAAATAAAAAAACTTCTGAATTAGGTCACAACCTAGTAGTATATATAAGGGATGGATTTATAACCAGTGCTAATTAAACATTATTCCAGTCAAGCCGCTTCGGGAGATAGTGTTGCATCACGTGAATAATTGTTCCACATTTTATTCACGAGCTTGTCCCACACTGGCAAAGCCATGATGCACGTCGGCTTGCCCAGTCCTTGCCCAAATTATAAGGTCAAGTTGAAGTCCGTCACAAACCACCTCCACTGGAAGAGTACGATGTCCTCATCGGAGGGTGTACCCAGTACTCGCTACTCTGCTCCTCAAACTGTCACAAGTTAACCCCCTTTTCTCACGTCACATTAGCCTCATCTCAGCTTCTCTTGAAACGTCGAATGGATCTTCATCTGATCGGGCAACTTCAGTTTATAAGCAGCAGCACCAATTCCTGGACAAAACCTCAAACGGACCAACTTCATACTGATGCAATCTATCTCGATCTAACTTGGCCAGAATTTTAATCCTTTGCCATGTTGCCATGCAAAACTTGATCAAAAAAATTTTCCAAATTTTTCCTAGGATTGTTTGCCATCAAAACCACGTCAATTTCACCAAATTGATTACACGAAGTCCTAAACTCCCAAATTTTAGCAACTTCAAAGCAGACAAATTTGCTACTAGAATGTCATTATCAGCAGCAATTTCCCCCGTAGACTTGCAAGGCTCCGTCCCAACACAAGCACGCCTTATTTTTCCCATCAATTAGAAGGACTAGGGTCAGCAACGACCCTCAAAACATTCATTCTAGCCACGTTATTTTGGCTAGCAATTTCATCCTCCGCTTGTGCTAACAATGTACCAAGTTTCGGACCCTTCAATGGACAATCTCTCATGAGATGAGGTCCATCGTAGATGAAACAACCTTTTTTCTTGTTGTTGACTGCCTTCTGTCCCTCAACTTTGTTGCCTTTTTCCGTCTCAGCATCTCCAACATTGGCCCCATCAGAACTTTTGCCCTTATTCTTTCTGCCAATATTTGCCTCAGATTTTTCAGACCTTAATTCAACAAGCCCATCTGCAGCAATCACGCCTGAAGCTATGTCTTTCACGCCTTTCCGCCTCAACTCGGCTTGTGCCCACGACTACAAACCAGACAAAAAGTTGAACAACTTGTCTTCCTCGGACATGTTTTTAATGTTTAGAATCAATGAACTGAACGCGTTCACGTACTCACGCACAGATCCCGTGTGCTTGAGATTTCTCAAATCTTCTCGAGTCACCCAATTCGAGTTTGCAGGTAAGAAGCATTCATTCAATTCCTTCTTCGTCTTAGCCCAAACTTTGATCTCAGCAAGGGTCTCGTCTTCCACACGATTCCTCCACCAAAATTTGGCATCACCACAAAGATACATTGTGGTGATCATCACTTTCTCTTCCTCCGAAATATGAGCAGCCTTGAAATATTGCTCCATATCCCATAGGAAATTCTCCAAATCTTTAGCATTTCGAACTCTGCTAAACATTTTGGGTTCTGGGACATGAACCTTCGAAGAAAACGAAGTACCACCACCGCCAGAAGCCTGACCTGAAACCACTGCCCTCTTCAGCAAAGCGATCTCATCATCTATTTTTGAGAGTTGGTCTCAGATGAGTTCAGTACATCTAGTCAATCCGACCATATCCATCGAAACTTAGTCAAGTTTCGGATCTGCCATCGGGTTATGGTCATGAACGTAAGCCTTCAGGTTCTCCAATTTAGCATTTGCTGCCCTAAATTGGTTAGACAATGACTCCTCTTCGCCGACTAGTCTGGTCCCCACGTATTCTTCCAAACGTTGCACATGTTCGAAGATCTCGTTTTTCCACGTAGCCGTCGTTATTTTTCAAAAACGGGGCTTTGATACCAATCTGTCACAGTTTTCGTTTATGTTATAAATTTTCGCTGCTTAAATAGACCTGTGATGATCTAAAGTCTGCACCAAACTTTAGTCAGCCAAAAAATTTACACGTTGTACAGTGTATAACAACACACACACACACATAGTTTATAAATAAGCAAACAAGCAATACGAGATTTACGGACAGTGCCCAACCTTTATCTATTCCACTCAAAACAAAGGATTACAATAGTTTACAAGCTTGCAGAACTCACACAAGGATCTCTCTCCCTTTCTCTCTCTCTCTCTTTGCATTTTTCTGCATCTAATAGCTCTATAAATACAAATAAAGGCGACAGTTATAAAACTGACCCACTAATTAGCAACATTAATTGTCCCACTAATCAGCAATATGGCTCTGCCCAATCGCTTTGCCTGCATTCAGACTAGCAACTACTCATCGGTTATTTGTCTTTCACAACCGTAACTTGTACCCCACTATTCAGCTATGCACGAGCTAAATATTTGCCCCCCAAAATGTTTAGCCAAACCCCAACACTTACATAAGGTACTAGGTGTAATTCCTATCAAGCTACCTCGGGAGATAATGTTACATCACGTGAATAATTGTCACACATTTTATTCACGAATCTTTCTTACATTGGCAAAATCCTAATGCACATCAACTTACCCAATTTTTATGCAAATAACAAAGTCAAATTAAAATCCGTGACAACAACCTTTGCTCTCGGGGTGGGGTCAGGATAACCCACAAAGAGCGTAGAAAATGAACAGCACTGGGGGACTAAATTTATTCAACTCCGAAGATTAAATTACAAAAGAAAGACATAAACGGCGCCTTCATCAGCATGTGTTCTGCGGTTTATGTGATATATCTTCGTCATTGAATCTGACCACGACTTCTATTCCGGTCAAACCATCCTCCACTTTTCTGGCGACCAAATTATTCTTACATTCCAGATCAACAAAATAATATGAATTGGTGGGTATATATATATATATATATATATATATGGAGATGGAGAGGATGGAAAGTTGATAACTATAAGGGGGAGAGCAGATGCGGATGTGGAGACGACAGCGAAGGAGGGGAAACGATGGCAAAGGAGATGAAGCGGCAACGAGGAGGAGAGAAGATGGAGAGGCTGAGAGGAGCTGACAACGACGAATAGAGGACCAAATTTCAAATCTGGTTATCCAGTAATTTCGTTTTTCTTATCCATTTGAACCAATGGTTTGCCTTTTAATTATTCATAATATTTATCCAACCCCCATTTTTAACCCACCGGTTTTAAGTGGTTATCCTCCAACTCATCTCACAAAATTATGGGTGGGTTAATGGATAATTGGTAAAAATTGCCAGCTCCAGTCATATTCATATCATACGACATATTTCTATTTACAAAAGCAGACTGAAACCCAGAATCTATTAATCAATGATGTATACCGAACGCATAACATTAAAAAAAAAAAAAATTTAAAAAAAAAAAATAAGAGACTGAAGACTTACCATAACTCAATTGCATGCCCTTCACTAAAACCAAAACAAAGAGATTTGATTGATCCATTATTTACATCAAGCAATCTTGTCAACCAGGAAAAAGTTAGTGACATGCAAAAACATTTTCCATGTATTTTGCAAACATCCACAAATATAACATCATTCTTCAGACAAGCAGTTTAGACGACACAAACTCTGAAGGCGAAAGTAGAGTTTCCCTTTTGAACTACTCTTACCACAATTGCCGCATGTTAAAATTAGTTGCTGACTGTAGACAGCTAAAACAGATTATTGTTATTTCAAGCTAGTTCCAACTCCGATCATTTCACAACATTGGTAGTCCATTCCTAGTTATAGAAGAAGTGGGCGCTGTAGCCATAGCTTCTCTCACCGACCAAACAATTGGGCCTTGATGGGATCGATATCCATCATCAATATGAATAGCAGAAGCTAATGGGGTCGATTTTCCAGCTTCATTGGAGGACCTGGCTTCAGCATTTCCATTAATTTGCCCTCGATTTTGGCCCTGTGGGGCCGATGTGGCTCCATCATCAAAGGTAATTATATCGTAAATGCTTGACCGTCTCCTCTCTTTGTTTGTTGCTTTTAAGCGAATGAAATATTTCTGCGCATGACTAGCCACCTGTGTAGGTGTTCGAGACCGCACAAAGTACCTGGATATGCTCTTCCAATCGCCTCTTCCATACATCTCCAAGCCCTGAAGAAATAATCTGTTGCAAACACATGCTCATACAGTCAACTTTCCAATCTCCAGGCAAAAATGGAGACAAAGCAGCCAAAATTTCATTAAAGTAATAATATTAATCTTTGCTACTCCAATGAACTACTCTCTTCATCCTGAAAGAATGAGCCTTGACTCACTATTTCTCAGTTCGTGCCAAAAAAAATTAAAATAATAATAATAAGTCAAATCTAATTCTTTTTTAAAAAAGAGGAAGTATTACATTGACCGTTAGTAAATATAATATTTCTTGTTTAAATGAAACACATCAACAATTCAAACTGATGGTAGTGATTGCATCTACTAACATGGTAGGCAATTCCAAAAGTATATTATCAATGCCAAAGAAGAACACCAACAAAAAATCACCTTTATAGCTACGAAAAAAGATAAATAAACAACAACAAAACAGAAGTAGATTGAGGTGGATTAACCATCTTCATTTAGAATTCGTGCCCAAACTCCAAATTAAATTTTATAGTTGAGTAATGTAGATATGGTTTAGCTCGCTTGTCTGAAAAGATAACCAACCATGATCATCAAATTGTTCATATTAATAAAAATCCAAAGAGATGTTCGCATAGCCTCTTCCCATCCATTGGAAGGGCATATACAAAAACAAGTGTATGATCAAAGAGTCTGCAAGAGTCCAATAACCTAAAGTACATGTGTATAATGTAATAATTAGTGATTATGGAGATGCCAAAACCCAAGTGTTCATATCTAGTATATTAAACATAACTTTGTTTGGCTGTGAGTGCATTATGACAAGAATCAAAAGTACAAAGTAAAATAAAATAAACTGTTCAACAATAATATTTATCAAAATGTGATTTTCATGTCAATTTGAAGAAGTGTGTGATACCCTATTTATTCAAGTGGCTGCAAATCCCAACAAAACCAAAGCAACAGTCTCCATTGACAAGGAAAGGATTGAGTTATACGGAGTACATAAATCTACAGGATGCAGATACATGTCCCGGCATTGTCTGTTATTGCCATAAATTCCACGTTATTTGTTTGTTACATCCATAATTCAGTGGAGGAGTCGAGACATTTTAAAATGGGGGGACCTTTAATAATTTCCAGGCAACTGCGAGAAATTTTTACATAACGACGTAGTTATTGTCTAATTAGAGAGTGGGCACATAGTTTGATTATTTTAAAAATTAGAGTATCTAGTATGATTATTTTATAAACTAACGTATAGCATATTATAAAAATTAGGTTACTATGTTGAAAGTTTACAATGAAAAATAGAAATTTAAAAAAAATTGGGGAACTTTGGTACCCCTAATTTAGCTCCGCCCATGTCCATACCTATGTTATATTATCTCGATTCATGTATAGTAAAATGAATCAAAGTATCCAGGTAACACAAGTTAGGACTCGATATCCTAATGACAACAATTCATCAAGTAAAATAGGTTAGGATGAACCGGAAGGCCACACCTTTCATCTATTATACTATTACTGAGTATCACTTTTCTATTTTTTTCTTAAGAGGTATGGTTAAATCTTTTCTCCTACTATATTCTTAAAACCCTTAAGCAATTTAAAGTAGCAATTATACAAGATTGATTTGTAATCATCATTTTATCTATTACCATGCCTAATATAGGGCAGAGCATAATAACCTCATCAGCTTGCAAACAGTCTTATACTCAAGAAAATAAGCAGCAAATAGAATTTCACCTGTGCTCCTCTTCTGTCCAGGCTATTCCTCTTCGCCTTTCTTGCTCTAATTTCTGTAGCATTCTTCCCTTGCTTGAACCAGTTTGTATTTTTGCTTGGCTCCCCCTTTCACAAAGAGAAACATCGGATGAATTATTTGCATCATCCTTATAGCAAGGCAAAGGTATAGAGCCAGACTCAATTGCATCGACATCTTCAACTAAGAGTTTAAAATGATGTTGGACCTCCTCAATTGTTTTACCAGCAAATTCTGCTGCAATTCTTTCCCACTGATCATCGTAATCCCCAGAATACATAGCAAGGGCATTCTCGAATGCCTTATTCTGCTCCTTGGTCCAGCCCGTGCATGTCTTATCTGAGTTCATCCTCTGGCTGAAATGAATTTGAAAGAGTTCCAATAACATAGAAAAAAGCTATAAATAGGAGTGAGGAAAGGTAGTGATCAATCAAATACTAAAACTATAGATTAGCCCACGTATATCCAGCGTAATAGCATATTACCTACTATAGCATTGGTCATCAGGATTTCTAAGTATGTGAAAGAATGCAAATACAATAATAAGTGCCACTTATTTCTCTTCAAATGCTCAAAACTACTACAAATATAGCTTCTGTTAGCATGAATAAACATCAAGATCAAGAAAAATAACTCTAAGGATGTGCGAATGAAAAACCAAGCAAGCCCAATATAAGCGAAGAAACCTTCACAAAATCATCATACGAAACAAAACTTTCTTCACAAAATCATCATACGAAACAAAACTAAAGACGAACAAGAGACTATTGTAATGTAATCATGTGATCTAGGAATGTGGTGGTAAGTAATTACTTGTTGATAAACAATCTTTCAAAGAGGAAAAATATTTGAGTAGTAATTACCCATGGCATAATTTGAAAAAATATGTAATGATGAATTAATTAACATAATTTGCGGGTTTCAAATCATATACTCCCTCCGTCCGGTTTATATTGACCTAATTTCCATTTTGAGTTGTCTAGATTTAATTGTCCTACTTTCTTTTTTAGATTACTTTTGGCTTTGTTTTCCATAATACCCATAATGTATGTGTTAATTAACTTTGTTGGAAAAGCAACTATGTCTTGAAAATTGAAGTCATTAAGAAACTCTTTCTCTCCATGACTATATACACTTTGTTTTTTCTTGAACACCAAATTTGCTCCATCCACCAAACTTTAATCTCTCTCCTCTCATAAAGTTAATTAAATAAAAATAATATAACAAGAGGGGTATAATAGAGAAACATTAACATTTTTTAAGATGCGTGTAATTTACAATTAGGTCACTATAAACTGGATGGAGGGAGTATATAGTTATACCCTATATATATATATATATGGAACAATCCTTCCTACTTTTAGGGGATATTTAATACACCGTGTTTCTATATTGTATATAGAAAGGGAAGTATTCTTCATTCTCTTTCTTCTTCTCTAACTTCAAACTTTGTTTGTAATTTGTCTTTTCATGCCCTTTCCCATCCTCTTCTTTTACTTACTTCGTACTTCTCTTTATCTTATTATATTCTCTAATCTCTCCCACTCTATTATTATCACCTTGCCCCTTTTTTCACTACTTCGCATACTTTCTCACATTCCTTGTCTATTTTTATTCTATTGTCATTGCAAACTCCCTCTATCCTCTTCTGGTTCATATATTGTTGTTCTTACATTTCTCTTCATAACCTCTCTGCTCTCCTTTCCAGGCTCATTGTTATCCTTGAAAATTATCTTTAGTGTCTATCAGCTCTGGAATTGCTATGAATATGTTATCTATTGATGTAATCTTCTCTAATGGTTCTTTTTTCCTATTCTTCTCTGCCTATCAGCCCCAGATGCTTATAAACCCAGAATCATAATCAAGATGGAGTGCCTGAATTGTTGTACCTACTATATATTTGCTCTACAAGTGATGTATTTTGCTCTTTTATATTCTATAATGCTTCTTATATGTATGTGTAACCGTGTGTAATTACTAATTAGGACTATTAGTAATTCTACGGTCTTATAAAGTGACATACAAAGGTAGACTTTCACTTTCTAACTAGGCTCTATCGTCTATTGAGATCTTGGTAGCTTGGTGCACCTTCGGTACTAAATGACTCTTGATGAAATAAATTTACACGTTAACTTTCAAATATGAAGACCAAAAATTTTAGAATCCGAAAGCGATCATAGAGTGTAATCAATAAGTTCAAAATAATTGCATGGATTAAAGCAGAAACATTAACCATTATCCTTTTGTTCAAGTCAGCATATACATTATAACAGCAAGTATAGCAGATTGTAAGTATGAGAAAACCCAAAATAATACTCCCTCCATACCAAAATATGTTACATCGAATATCAATAGAAAAAAATAATTTAATAAGATCCGAGTAATTAATCGAACTTTAATGTATGCTCGTATTATACTCATTAATATTTTGAATCAAGCTCGAATCGAATTTTTTGCTGAGCGATCTCAAATCGAGCCCGAACTGTTTGGTTCTATTTTCAGCCTTAAAGAATGTACCCTTAAAGTTTGTAATTTTAGCAATAGGCGTCATTTTGTGGAACAGAGAGAGCAAAGTGGTAAAAATTATTATTGAGCAAGTTAAGTCGATAGAATTATAACAAAATACTTACATGACTAAAATTCTTAAAGGTATAGCAACTTCAATTGGCTAACCCACCTTTTCAGGCAAGAAGATCCTCCTCCTCATCCTCAGCCTTCATTTCTTGAAAAGAGAGAGTAAGAGACTCAACTCAGTCCATCAGTCACTCAGTCAGTCGCATCATATTATTCAGCAATTAAGATTCAATTTTACATTCTAGAATTCCAACAACCACCAAAAAATTATGCACCCACAAACTCAAAACAACTTAATCCACTAACCACTGTTAGAAACCAGAAAAAGGCAATTTAGTTATTTAATTTCCAATTAAATCTAATTATCTTTAACAATTTACATACAGGCTTCCAACATGAATTTGATTCTATATAATGGATGGACCACCTCTATACAATAGACGGACCACCTCCTCTAACAACACTATTAATGCAAATATATGAACTCTAATTTCAAATGAATGCTACCAAACAAGTCTCCTGATCTCAATCAACCTAGAAATGCTCCAAATTCTCTCCTTTTAAATTAATGCATGTATAAAAATGGATCCCACGCAAATTCAATCCATATAAAAATAATTAAAACTAAATATCTGGAATTATGATGTAAAGCCTGATTAGAACGAATAGACATTAAATTACGGGATAATATTGACAAATTAGAAAGCAGCTTGGACGAAACTGGGTTTGAATCAAATTACGTGATCATTTTTTAACCAAAAAAAGTAAAAAAAATAAGGATTGGGGTGGGCGGGACCTACAACAATGAGCAAACAATGAGAAGAATTTGGAAAGGAAAGAGATGAAGAAGATAGCATGCCTGTTGGTGAGGTGATGGCGAACGTGATGGTTAGCCAATTTGCAGAATTGCAGTTCATGTCTACCGCCCCTCGCCATCAAAGCTCAAAGCGGTTTTGGCTATCCAAATAAAAACAAATACCGGTATTTATTTATGTTAATTGTAAATGCAAATATCATATTTGCTTTAACAGATTTTTTTTAAATCCGGCCAGCCATCCTCAAGCTCAGCAACCAACCTCGCCCGAAGAAGGATCGGTCGGGGCATTCGACTCCCAGATAGCACAAAGCTCGGTCACTCGGCCTTCAAATGATTTAGCACCCCATCGGTTCACCTGGACCGTCACCGTCAGGAACTCCTAAATTGTCTTCGGCCCCGGCCTACCCAGGTAGCGGATCCACTCGGCCCAATCGAACGTGCCCGGCCCTGCCTTGTCCGGGCCCAGCGGTCGAAGGCCATAAATCAAGTTCCCAAACGGTGTCAAATCAGCCGCCTAACCTTGCAGCCCTGTCAATTCAAATGAGGCGCGTCATACCTGTTGTCAACTCACAGCAGGTGCACCATGCCTACTTTATCAGGCTGCGGGTCAAGGCAGAAGGACTACAAATATCACCTCACCTGCACAGGTGAGGGGGCTAGCTCTTAAGACAACGACAAAGCCAATACTCTGCAACTCCCTGGTAACCCTTCTCTCTCTCTCTCTCTCGATAATTAGATCATTATCTTTATCATTACTAACTTAAGCATCGGAGAGGGGAACGATGGAACACCCTCCTCGTGTTTCAGGTTTGCTTGTTCCCCGTTGACGTGTGCCCAGCTGGATAGGAGTTTAGATTTGGTCGCAGGTCAGAGCTATCCCAACATACTCTAAATATTATATATATGTTATGACAAACTTGAACTTTAATCAAGACTAAACCTTGTTTCCAGTTAGGCACATGTCGGCAGAAGCAAGTTCACCTAAAACACGGGCAACACGAGGGGTTTGTTCCCTCGTTTTCCTCTTCGATGCTTAAGTTAGCCGAGATTAAGGTGGTAATCTGGATATTAAGTAGGAGAAGGTGGGGTTTACCGACGAGTTTTTGAGAAAGTTTGGCTCTGGTGTGTTTGTATTTTTGCAGAGCTTGAGATTTTTCTCTCAATTTTTGGATCCCCTATCTGCAGAGATGGGGCGGTATTTGTAGAATTTTTCTTGACCCGAAGCCCGATAAAGTAGGCATGGTGTGCATGCTTTGACTTGACAGCAGGTATGACGCGCCTCCTTTGAGTTGACAGGGCTGCAGGGTTAGGCGGCTGATTAGACACCGCCTGAGAACTTGTTTTGTGGCCTTTGGACCGCTGGACCCGGAACAGGCAGAGTCAAGCCCAATCGATGGGGTGAATTGGGCACGCTATTTGGGGAGGTTTGGGCCCAAGGCGCATAGTTTGAAAGTCCCTGACAGTGATGGTCCGACCGGACTGAGGCGGATGCAAGACCCTTCGAAGGCCGATGGCCGAGCTTGAACCTTCCAGGACCGATCCTTCTTCAGGCGAAGCGGGTCGCCGAGCCAGAAGATGACCGATCGGATGAGCTGCCACGTGGGATGCCACGTTGCCCTAATTAAGGCTAAGGTGAAAACCCTAAACCTAATTTGGGACGATCTCTGTGACGCCTCAATTCTGTACACCCAGTGAACTGGTCGTCAAAAATATATTTCTTTATTCCCACTTATTTATTATATCGCAGCGGAGCAAAACATGATACAACTTTTAACAATATTTATTATACAATTTAAATCCGACAGCTCACTCCAAAACTCCTTTCGTCTCAGGCTAGACAAATCTCCAGTCCCATCTCGATGTCTCGCTCGTTTTATTAATTAACTGCAAAAGAGAACATTTCAAAACAAAGCAAGCGTGAGCAACTAAGCTCAGCAGGTACATTCCTAAAAGAATGCAATTCATTCATAATTGAACTTTTTCAAGAATAACTTTATTTCAGTAGATGATCAACATTTAAATTGGGCTTAACGTCATGCAAAATTTAAGTATGCTTTACCCTTTCACCTTACCATTGTAGTGTATGCATTAACTTACAGCTTTACCATTATTGACTGTCATTTATCGTCAATTATCATCAATTCTCCGCTTAGTCTTAACACCAAGTCTAGACCAAACGGGGACCGTCAGAGATTGTGCACATCTCAAAGCAAGGAATTACGTCATGCGCCGTAGCACCCGTTCCTATGGAATCCCGAAATTTTACCGGTTTCATCGTCTCATTGAATTTTCCCATGGGACCCATTCCCATGGGATTTTCCATCACCTTTACAATACTCAACATTTTCTTGTAAAACATTTCATGCATGCACAAGTAATAAAAACTCATGCAATTTTTTCTTTTTGAAAACATGTTATGTTTGAACTTTTACATTAAAATCATACCTCACTGGAAACTTTCACAAAATCTCATTTTTCATGCACACTTTAACCTTCATTTAAAAACTCATGCAAAACATTCATTCAAAAACATGCTCGTGTAAACATTCATAGAAAAAGTAAGAATTGTACTTGTCTTGAACCTTTGACTCGAATACTATGAACATTCATCGCCTTCAAAAGTCGGTCCCTAACATCAAAAATACTTAAAAACGTCATTCCAAGGTTTCTAGACCCTTAAATCTTACTTAACATTTTATTTCACTATTAGTCGCTTTCGACCTACTGCATCAGTAGCACTAACAGTCTAATAACTTCGTCTACAGAAATAATATTACTGTGATCTTAGTCTACTCAGAACTAAACTTTCAGAGTTTCGTTTTGACTAAAAAATGATCAAATTCCGACTCCGTATGAAAACGTTATGATACTTTGAATTTTAGAAACTTCTGCAGAAAATTGCTCCAGCAGTGCCTTGCAGCAGCTTACTTCAAGTATTTTTATAAAATAGTAGAAAATTTTGATTTGATTAATTATTTTGGGAAAGTGTACATAAATTATGCCACTTTTCACACAAAAATATTTATGTTTTATTCTTGTGTAGGCTATTTTTGGCAGGTTTCCGAGGTTGGTCCAAAAATTACACTTTTTCTAGAAATCTAGGATGTTACTGTCCCTGTTTTCTAACATTTTATAAAAATATTAAACGACCTTATTTCTTAAAAAAACCTTTTAGAGATACGTTCCTTATCAATTTAAATAATCTCAAAAAAAAAATTGTGTATAAATCATACGTGTGATTTTATAAGATTTTTAATCATAGGCTGCTAATTCCAACTCATTTGTTTCATCAGAAAATTTACAGCAGCAACTTCCAACAATTTATTAAAATACTAAATGAACTAAAACAATTACAAAACTTGGTGGGTATCATCTACACTTATTCAAGTACTTTCAATACTAGTTTCATGATCATTTGACAAGCCAATTATTTTTTGTGTAATTTATGAACAGTAACTCGTAGCCCAAAAATTTCAGATTTTTCAACATACATAATCCTTCTTTTGCGACAACCAATTACTCAAGCATGAATTCAACTTGTTTATCAACTAAGCTACTCTTACATACTCTTAATCATCATTATCAAGATTCAATTCACCATAAAAATCATAAGCAAAGTTTGCAACTTTTACCTTTCTTGCAAAGTTGTGATTGTTTTTTAATGCATCAGCCCCCTCATTGGCTTCTTTTACTCCCAATTGCACTAAATCAGTCCCTCTTCCTCCTTATCCATGAGTCCCCCTTGAATATTCATGGTTTACTTAAGTGTAATTGTGTAGATGAGACTTGAATCTATGCGTGGTTGCTCAATTTTGCTATGGATTGCCTTCCTTTCTCTCTTTATATTTCTCTCTTTCTCTCTACTTTTTCTTATAATTGGCTTAAAAATGGCTGAGCTTTATCCCCAAAATCTACTAAATTCTTTATAAAGAAAAAAAAAACTTGCTTGGTGAATTGTCTATTTTGCTCTTGGATATTTTGAAAGGAATCACAAAAAATTGACACCTCAATGGCACTTTGGTCATTTCCCACCTTTATTTGTAAATTACCATTTATTCCCTCAAGGTTTAGATGAAATAATTATTAAGTCTTTTTTCTTTTTAAGATTTCAATCATATTCCCCTTTTTTGGCTTAATCTTTCACTTTAGGCCCACCTTAAGTTCTCACAATTTATCTTAGCTCATATTTAATCACTTTTGTTCCATTTCCTACTTGGAACTTAACTAAATAATTTTAACTTAGGTCGGCTACAAAAATATACTTTCACATTGCCTTATAAAATTAATTAACTTCGGGCCTCCCTTTTTACTTCAAGAATCCGGTCATTTCCGAAAACATACTTGATCCACTTCTTCAATTCCTCTTTAATCCATACTTAATTTAACTTAACCCAACTTAAGTTTACTTTGATTCATATTTTCATCCAAGTCCAAAAATCGAGTTAATTTGGCCATCGCTTTCCTAAATAACTCTTACTTCTTGGACCATTTCCTTCCACAATATTTTGACCAAAAAGACTCTTTAGTTCGGTCCATTATCAAACTTAGTTTTAATCTATATTCTAACTTTACTTTAATTTATCTCATTCATCCATTTACACTTTAACCGATCCATAATTCATTCAAGTCTTATTCACCGTTCTTTGTTCATTTCTTGCTTGATGGTTGACCAATTAAAATTTCTAGAATCGGCCATCAATTATAAACAATTTTATAAATGTGTATAAAATTTACATTCCAAAAGTATAATTTATTTTCATGACATTTGTTTATATTTATTGAATATATTATGTAATTCATATTTAAATTTCTAAAATTAAATTTAAGAATGATACAGACTCCCTTCTTAATGTACGTACAAATTATTCCCTCTATTTCATATTATTAATAATTTTAAGTCTTTGAAAAAATTTATTCATGTTCCAATTTATATTATAATATTATAATTACAAGAGAGTGATAGAATACAAATAATTTAATTAGCATGAATTTTTTAAAAATATGAGAAAAATAGAGGATAAAGAAAAAAATATGTATATTAGAAGACTATAAATAACTAACAAATATAGATTACAAAATTTCTATAATAGTCACATAAATACATGTTATGATCCTTTTGTGATTCATTTCTCATTAAAAATTAACTTTTACTTAAATAAAAAATTGATGGTGATTTTTTATAAGTTGTTTTTAAGTTATAACTATGAATTAAACTAAATTATGACAACTTTCTAATCCAATAATATTAAAATATTTTGTACTTATACTATGTTTGTGAGTTACTATTAGTCTAAACAAAAGGAAAACAAAAGTAGCTTTGCTTCTCCTTTTTTCGTGTTTGTAAGTTTTCTTACATCCTAGAAAAAAAAAAGTTGCCAGGAAAAATATGTTTATTTTTTTGCCAAATTTTCCTTCCACAATTGCTGTCATTTGCCAAAAAAAAAAAAAAAAAAAGAAGGAAAAACTCAACTGGTACCTGCTAGAGAGTTCATGATGAATATATAACAGACGGGGAAGGAGTATAATAATAATATTTTCAGATTTTTTTGCCATAAACTCACAAACACAAGTGTTGGGACCAACCCGACCATTGACCAAGTCCAAACTTCATTTCCAGCTGGACATATGTCGGTAAGAGTAAGTTCACCTGAAACACAAGCAACACGAGGGGTTTGTTTCCTCATTCCCTTCTCCGATACTTAAGTTAATAAAAATTAAGGTAATGATTAGTGTATTAAGTTGGAGAGGATAGGGTTTACCTTGTGTGAGTATGTATTTTGGCAGAGTTTTGACTCTTTTTTTGTATTGAGAGTGGATCCCCCATTTGTGCAAATGAAGCGGTATTTGTCAAGCTGCCGTGACCCGCAGCCCGATAAAGTAGGCATGGTGTGTCTTCTTTGAGTAGACAGAACTGTCGGGATCAGGCGGCTGATTGGACGCTGTCTTGAAACTTGTTTTATGGCCTTTGGGCCGCTGGACTCGAACCAAACTGAGTTAGGCCCAATCGATGGAATGGATTGAACTTGTTAGTTGGGAGGGCATGAGCCCAAGGCGCATAGTTTGAAAATCCTTGACAGCGTTGGTCCGGCCGGCCAGAGATGGGTGTCAGTTCCTTTCAGGAACCGAGAGACGGGCTTAGTTTTTCTTTGGGAGGAGAGATGAATAGTCGATTCTCGAGAGCGGCCGATCGTATGAGTTGCCACTTGTGATGTCACGTTTGCCCTAATTAGGGGTAAGGTGAAAACTCTAACTCTAATTTGAAACGATATACAAGAAAATAAAATTTACAAGTTTTTTTTTTCTTTTCTTCTCTTTTTTTTTTTTAATTCTATGTTCTTTTTTATTTACCACAAAACTTACAAACAAAATGTTAATTTCAAACTAAACATTCTGATTACATTATTTAAAATTTAAATCATTCGGATTTTTGATCGACAACTAAATATTGCTAAAAATCAACTATTATGCTCTCAAATATTAAATGAATATACAGTAAATAAGAAAACATTCACTCTTATTTTCTATCTTACATCTCTAGTATTCTTGTCTGGGTGGATTTCTCTCCCATTTAATAAAAGTCTAAAATTTTAGATTACAAATTAATGGAACATTAGGCAATCTAAATTTTTCTAGAATGATATTCAAGAAAGAGTATTTTAGAAATACCCAAACCTTTAATATTCATGGGACCTTTTTTGAGAGAGAAAAAGGGGGCCGGGGGGTATTGATGTTATGATTGAACGAACGAAAAATGCACAACTCAAAATAATACGAATCATTTAAATATTAGAATTGGCAAAGCCACATACACAAAAATACAATTTCTGTTCACTGTAGAAGCTGAGTAAAAATTACAGCCAGGATTGATGAATCATTCTCGGTTCACACAGAGGTTTGTGCGTAGCAGAAGTCGCTGACAGATAGCGTTCTCTGTGCGTCTATAGGGGAGCTTCACTATAAAAACACTGAAATGAAACGGCTAGCAGAGAGACAATTTTCACCTGCAAAAAGCAACCAATTGATTGGCAGTCAGCATGCTTTATGAATAACGAGTGAAACAAAGTTAAAAAGGATTTTTTTCTTGAAATTTAACTCACCATTTGTGCATCCCATAATTGTTGCTCGGAAGAGAACCACTAGCTTAACCAGTCGCTATCATTTGATAGAAAACCGTTTCTCATTTAGGCAAGTACATAGAAAACCATGTGTACATCCCATAAAATTAAAATAAATAAATAGCACCACCAATCTACCATTATTGCCTACTAGGGCACTCCATTATTTTCTTGATCTCCTTTCATGCCCATTTACTCTAAACTACTGAAAAAAATACCCAAACGCAAAAAAAAAAATTCAATTTCCTCCAATTTCATACTGCTGACAATGACATAATCATGTTTTCTTGAGCAAACTTCACCATTACATGACAGGCAGTAGTTGTGTGGTAATTGATCCATCTTGTTGGAATCAAGAAGTATGCCCTTCAAAGCTTTGTCATGCAGTATCAGGCATAACAAGGCTCCTTTAACTTACTTATCAGCTACATTTACGTAATACATATTATTTATGCAACAACTGTAATGATATTTCATGGCAATGGCTTGTATCTACTCAAAGTACATGGGAATTAAAAGGACTTTAAGGCAACAGGAGAAAGTTCTCGCATATAGTGAAAATTCATATGAAGTTCTTTATAACGTCCATCAAATTTCATTTTATTAATTGTAGGTACACTAATACTATTTAATTAACATGAAAGAAAATTATGACCTGAATCATCTACGAGTAAGAAGTCCATGAAGAGAACCAGCTGCACCACATTTCTTCCCCTAGAACAAATATCAAAGTATGCAACTTTTCATACAAGTTTCTCACTTAATTACAATTACTATAAGAACTTATAATTAAAAAAACAGAACCTTTTCATTGTTGAACAAGTCCTCTGCAACAGCCTCCATTTGTTTTCTCTTTTTCTCATCTTTTACAGACTGCGCTACCTCCTCACTTCCATAATCAGAATCTCTGCAATCAAGAAAGTTATAACATGAATTTAACTGTAACTCCATATACGTAACATAGTATGCTTTATAAAACAAGAAAATAAAAGGTAAGGCCCATACTTGTATGGATACTTTGCAAATGGAATAAGATTGTTGAAGCTATTCCCTGATTGCATCCCCATCTAGAAATCCATTTCGTGGTTAGAACCCATAAAAATAAAATATTATGGTCTAGAAAAAACTAACTTATGTCAAGTTTGTTCACCTTTCGGAAGCGTTTAAAGTTTACAACTCCACTGTTTGTCAACAAAGGGGCTTCAACTGATAAGTTGATATCTCTGATAATCAGATCTTGGCTATATATAATATCTGAATTTTTGCTACTGGAATCTTCATCCTTATCTCCTCCACACATTTTGCTGCAGCTTCTGTCTTCCACTGATTCTACCCGACTGATTCTTTTTGACTTTTCATCGATACAATTCGTTGATATATTGTTCCCTTTGTTTTGACTATCAAGAGATTCTATGTTGGGAACATTTATGTTTATTTTTTCTTCTTGATCATCGGATCTTAACATGCCGAAATCTGCCCTCTTGGTTTCAGGTTCGGCAGATTTCACTGTGTCTAGACCCACAGAAGTAGGAACCGATGTGGCAGTTTCCATTTCTGCATCAGAATCTGCTACCACTGTCTCGTCTGTAGAGCATGAAGATGTGATAACCACTGCCAAATGATATAGGTTTAGAAATTACACAGTGATCTAAAATAAGAAAATGACTGTCATGTTAATTTAAGATTCTTTTTAAGTATTATTTTTGCAACTTTATGAACTGCTTGTGATGACGAGCAATTTGAGTGGGCCCCATACAATCTTCTTTCTTTAAATTTGAGTGGACAGAACTTATCTAGACCTAAAACATTCTTTTGTGGATGGAGAGGATAAAATTTGAGTTAATTAGAAGCAAGGTCACTTACTAGAAAGATGGTACAAAGGCTTACCAGGTGGCGATACAAAAACAGAAGGATCAAGGTGTCCAGTTAAAGCAGCGCATATCAAATTTATCTCATTTATCCTAGACAGAGAACTAAGGCGCCGGAAGCATTCAAGGCCATCAGTTAATCCTGCAGGGCTTACAAGGGCAACATGGTCATTTCCTTCATCCTCCACTCCCTGCAATAGTTTTTACACCAAAAACATATTAGAAGGAGATCCAAAAACAAATATACTATTCAGTCATTGTATATACTTTTCCTAACTACCCTATCACTAGAAATCAAGATAACATCTTGCCTAAGTAAGAAGTAAATAGGGAAATCAAAAAAAAAAATCTAGGAACAAAAAAACATACTTGGCTACTTTGATAGAAATCCACAACAGCAGTAACCTTGGCACCAGCAAATTCCAGTAAAGGCTGCAGCCTATCCTTCAAATAGTACTTTAGAAGGGAGATAATTAAGATAAATGTCAAATAAATCGTTTCCAGATGCTTCTCAACTCACGTCATGTGTAAATTTTGGAACAGAGAAAAGCCTTATTCTCTTCTTCGTAGACAGCTTAAAAAATTGTACAACTTATCTCAAAATAAATAAAAAGCTAAAAGTTCTAAAACTAATCAATGATGCAATAGTTATATGTTTATATAAGTTCGGAGGACTAAGATACATATGAGACGGTCATTATAATTGGAAGGGGTACTATGGTAACCTTGGCAGTTTTTGTCTGAAGCAGTAACCCTTTTACTTTTACTTCCACCTCTCATCCCTCTACTTTACCTCACTACAAAACAAGGGCCTCGTCATGCACTGGCCCTTAAAAGCACATGAAATCATATGTTTATATGTATATATAGGTCTATATTTCATAATAACATACATGTTTGTTGTTCATAGATGTACATCTAAATAACATAAAAGATGAAAGCGTTCCAATCCTATCCCCAGCTACAGGAATCATGACAGATGATGATTCTGAGAAATAACCAACGACAAGAATTTTCAAAGCAATTAAGATGTATTACCTTGTGTGCTGATTCCAACAGAAAAGTGTATCCTCGCAAACAGTTTTCTCGAGACTTAGAATCTGCAAGCTTGACTGATAAACCTTCAACCTTCAAGGTTGGAGCATGACTGATGAACAAAATAAACCACAACTTATTATTTTCCAAAAAAAATCAAAGTTCCAACATTGAGCAATCTGTAATAGGTCCCATTAGGAGTAAGATGGAAACAATACTTACGAACTGCAGCTCGGAATTTCAGTGCTAATAGTCTTTTCTGCAATAAACTGAATATCATAGTTTGCCAATTAGAAATAATATGAAGAACCACATTCTCCTATTTAACATTCAAATAACAGCACGGGATTCATAATGTTACTCAAAATGCAATTTCTTATATAAAAGAACCAAAATTTCTTATATATCAGAAATATTATAATTCATATAAGTACCATAATTCATATCAGTCAACTGCTTAAATAAGTGAATGTACCTCAACCCATTTATGACAGGATAAATACTTTTTAGCCACAATAGCATCAACTAAATCTTCTTTTAGTGGTGTGATGTCATCGACAAGCACATGGGTACACTCCATACTCCAATTCTGAAAAACAGAAGCACCTGTATGATGGCAGAAACTTCATCAATTGTTTAATCTCATCTAGAATGACCATGACACTGGTGAAATCAGTTTACCAAGAATCCAGGAAAATTAAATTATAACAAGAAACAATACTATGGGATATAAAATATTACGGAAACATTAAGAAAAATTCAGGTGTTCTTATTATTGCTTTTCCATCATGATCTTGAACAGTGGTGTACTCTTCTTAAACATTTAAGAACTTTCAATGTCCTCTTGCCCTTGTTTTTGATATGTTAGTTAAAATCACTACAAGTGCCAAAAAGGGGTGAACCCATGAACACAGTATGTCGACAAGATGGATGGAGTATAAGTTATAAATCATGGAAAACTAACAAGCCATATAGCTGCGAGGGAGAAAATTACTGACCTATTGATAATATCTTCTCCTTAAGTTGCTTAGCTTGAATTGGCGCAGAACAGCAAATGAAAAACTTGAAGGGAACAAAAGAGAACCTGTAGATTTAGGTCAGATTAACATTCAAAGTAGGATATTCTCAAATTTCAAGACCGCAAAACTGTAACCAAGAAATTCTACAAAACCAAAAGTTAAATACAGGAAAGTAATCTTTACCTGTAAGTAGCATTACCAGTTCCAAATGAGACCATGTCCCCATCTTTTAAAGTTGTTTCTCTATTTGGAAACTCATGGACCTTTTCCTTTGAGCCTAGATCCTTATTTATAAATGTCCCATACTTCGAGCAATCCTTTATCTGAACTTTAGAAGCTATATTTGAAGAGGTCTTCTGTAGATTATCCAAGCAAGTCATTGCATCAATCACTATTTCAGCATGAACTCTTGAAACTCCTTTATCTTTATTAACGATAATGTCGCATCCTAGAGAACAGAAGGATGTAAGTTTGATAATCACATCGTTTTATCAACCATCTATTAACATCAACCTATTCAATTTATATATATATATATATGCACACACACACAAGAGTTTTTTTTATAGTGGATTCCAAAATAAGAGATAATTTCTATTTTAATATTATAAAACGTCATGATATTCCTACTTTATTACTTTATTATAAATACAGATGAAAGTTTACACAATTGCCAAAAGAAATTCTTTTTAAAACATGTACTGTTTATGTAAAAATTGTAATCAAACATTTATAGTTTTAAAAGAGGTATCTCTAACTAATTTCAGAAGAGATGGAGTGTTAATCATTTATCGAAACCTGAAACGATGCAGCCTAGCATTACAATTACAAGTTTTTCTTTAGTCAACGACCACGAGAAAAAATAGATACAAGAATATGACATACTGCTTCAATTATATAGAACTATGAATACATAAGACTTGAGTACCTCTTCGACCAACTTTGTATGTCCCTTTGCTAAAGATATAATATCTATCTTCACCTGCACAACATCAGCATAAACTACTGTAATCATACAACTAAACACACAGCATCAGTACCAAGATGAAAGAATGACCCTCATAGAACACTACAGAATTGGTAAGAATGAAAAATATATTGTTAAACAAGATGAAAGAATGTGCTTAACCCGAAAGAGGGTCGGCGGGAAAGAGGCCCCAAACCATAACTTCAATCCTCCTGCCTCCCTTTCAAAGATTGTCGACTGAATTAAATTCAGGTTCCGGCGGTCTATTAGGGCCAAGAATTGAAGCATTGAACCACAAAAAGAGCAAAGCTTTTAGTTTTCTTTCGTTTCAAACTACGTCGTTTTCAAGGCCGCCAACCGAAGACCATAGAAATTCTGGTTATACAAAAAAAACTTGTTATATAAAATATTTTTTGATAAAATAGTTTTTGAAAAATTAATTTTTTTTAATGTTTGATACTTAAATTAAAAATGAGGCTGAAAATATATTTTTATAATTAATTTTTTAAAAAAATTTAACAATTGTGTTATTTTAAATTAATATAAGTATATTATAGTTTTTTTAATAAGATAAAATTAAATTTTTTAAATAAAAAATTAAATTTATTTGTATGTATGTAAAAATTTAATATTATGATATAATAATAAGAATGTTCATACTCTATAGAAAAAAATTTAATAAGATAGTGGTTTTGAAAAATTTTAAGAATAAGAAAATTTAAAATTTAGGAAACAATGTGTACATATAATTCAATATGAAAATACTAATTATGCATATATTGTGAAAATCAAAATAAATGTATTTATATTAAAAATAAAATAAATAAAAATATGAGAATAGTGATTAAATAAAGTGTTATAAAGAATAACAGAAATAGAAAACATTCGGGCCACTTTTCGAAAAATGACTTACGGATTTAAATCCATAAGTTATTTTCCTGAAATAATAAAGAAATTTTCTATTGACTGGAAAATTATTTACTGTTGACTGAATTTTTTCTGATATACCAAACACTAAAAAACTTAGAAAACGTTTTCTAAAAAATGTTTTCCATATAACAAGCAGAGCATCTGTTTTTGTAGTTTTACAGTAAAATATTTCAAGTTTTCAACGGGTAAACTGCAAAAGCAGCCTTAATATTTAGGGTTAGATTGTTAGCTGCTTCTCCTTTTAAATTTTAAATTTTAATTTTAATTTTTTTACAATAGTAACATAAAATATTATTTAATAATTATTTTTATTTTTATAAATGCGAAAATAAAATTTATTTTGGGAATAAAAAAGTGAAAACACCAATATGCTTCTTCAATTTTGGAAGTACTAAGTATAAATTAAGTAATGTCTTTAGTTTATGCTAACAACCAAAATTATCAATATATTTTTTAAATACTCCCTCCATGATAAGTCATATCAAAACGTATGCTAGCAGAAAAAAAATCTAATGACGGCTCTTCTTCTTCAATATTTTTTTTAAGAGTATCAGATTCAATAATTTTATTATTAATACTTTCAATATATTGTTTTATATAATTTAAAACAATATATTAAAATTTAGGTAACATCAATTTTGTTATCAAACATTCTTTTTGATTTATTTTTTTTAGTATATTTATTGTGACACGTAGTTATCAAATATTGTTGTCTAATTTATGATTCTACAAGTGAAATTAAGTAAAAGCAAAAACATATAAAATAAAAAACCAAAAGTAAAAATATGAAAACAGAATTAGTTACAAAACCAAACCTTAACTTCTTGTATTTTGGTCCAAAAGGTTAACATAGACATCCTCATTCACTAAATATAGTCTAGGGTTTGAGCTTATTTAGGCGGTATTTGTTTTATTGAATATCATTTAACAATAACTTAATAATTTATTTATTTATTTTATAAGGAAGAGCACTCTTGAAAAATTATTTTTGGTGAAGTCTTAGAGGTCTCATTTAGAATCTTACAAATGTAAATTACATATATATATATATATATATTGTGACACTCCAAAATTTGGACATCCACACTCCGATTTGAGTTGTCAATTTATTAATAACATCATAATTTACAAATACATAATACTTTAAACTATACAAAATTATAATACTGTACAACCTATCATGCTAGAAATATTATACAACACACTCTACACAAATTATTTTATTAGCCAATAGTACGCAGCGAAAATATCTAAGCAACTGAACCTCTAGTTCATTCCCCCCAATAACCCTACTATCAATTATTTGCACCTGAGAGGAATATGAGACAAATGAGTGCGCTCAAATAATTCAGTAATAAATACCATTACTAAATATAACTGAAAGAAAGAAAGTTATTATTAGCTTTTTAAGTCAACAAAATTGAGTGTAAATGAGAAAACAAACATATGAAATACTGTCAAGTATAATTGCATGAAAAAGGTAAGTACAAAAATAAAGCAGTTATGAATGTCTAAATTCTTCATTCTTTAAAACGTAATCAGGATATCATTACTGTACATGCCAGCATATGTGACTTTACCACACATGTAAACGCCACCAATAGCACACGTCTTTGCCCTAGCCAAAGACAATCATAATTTAGCAATTCTGCTACACATGCTGTAAGAACCCGATATTTTAAATTTTTATCTTTTTGAATATTATATTTTGGGGTATCCGACAAAAAGAATGTCAACGTTAAAGTTAGGCAATATTTATTC
>JAUMHB010024181.1:0-24717 GCA_032359685.1 Pittosporum tobira
ATAGCCCACAACTTCAATAACTATTTCATTATTTAAAGTTAAAACTATAATATCAATACTATGACCAAACATTTAAATTACTGATTCACTATTTAAAATTATAATATTATTAAAAATAATTTATTAATAATCAAACTCATCTTTTAATATCCGTAAAAAATCAAATGATTGCGATTAATATAAAACGGAGTGAGTAAAATTTAAAATAAAGGGTGTTTATATATGACTATGAGTGTTCATTTTCAAAAAATCAGAACCGGTAACGAACCGAATTAAACTTTCGGTTCATGTCTCGGTATCTAACCCTATAACCGATTCCGAAATCAGTTCGAGAGAATTTCAAATTTTCAATTTCGATTCGGTGCATGTACAATTTATTTTTTTTTGTCCTGCGAAGCAAATAAGGCGAAATTAGACTTCTTATCAGAGAGAAATAAAATAAGTGTATATCTTTATATTTAATAGTTTTAAATTTTTATTTTTTGTTTTAATAAAGAAATGAAAACGGATTAAGAAAGTATCTAATAATTGGGAAAGAAATGAAAAATGACCAAAAAAAAAAAATTAGGAAAGAGAGAAAGAAAAAAAAAGTACTGTCGTTACACCAAACTGAAATTTATTCATCGATTTCCGTGTCAAGCAAGCTTCCACCCACCACGCATTTCTTAACCGATGGGCAATCATATTCTGACCCGTTTTCCTATTTACTTCACTTATCCTTGATCAATCCTTAATCCTCTTCTCATCTGTAATGTTTTTCTTTATGTCTTTCCCCCTGAATTTGTGCAGTGATATGGATCAAGAATTGGTGACGGCCGCCGTTGCTCAGCCGGTGACGCCAATTGCAGCGCCGCCTCCGCCAACGTCTCTATCGCCTAGGTTTCGATTTCACCCGACTGATAAGGAATTGGTCAGGTATTATCTAAGGCGCAAGGCATGTGGGAAACCCGTTAGGTTTCATGATGCCGTTCCTGAAATTGATGTGAACAAATTGGAGCCCTAGGAACTTTTTCGGTATTGTTTGTTTTATAATCGGCATCAAACGAAAATAATCCGAATCAAAAATTAAACGAAAAAATCAAAAAAATCGATACTAAAAATTACCAAAATCAAAAATATCAAAATCGAGTTTCAATTATGACTCGATAATTAATTCGAATCGAAAAAATTAAAACCTTGACCACTTCTACATACGATCACTTGCTTTTTTATGGTAACAGGGAATGTCTCTGAGAATCTTCGGCCTTAGTTTTGCAGCCCAGCCCACGATATTTTCGGGCCATACAAACCCATATGTCCAGATAGTTACTGGGTCACATGATCGGCTAGGGTTTGGAGTTGACCGCTATTTGAAGGAATCGTGAAGGTTAACTTAGTAACAAAGTTTGGGGCAACCCAAAAATGTCATTTCGGCGGCCTAATATCCCGCCCATTTTAGACTGTAAATCTTTAATTTTCAAATCAAACTCTAAAAACATGGCAATTAAACGTGACTGAAAAGTAAAGAACCCGATCTAGAACTCAAATCGTCTTTCACTTTCTGTCTCATTTATTCATCGCCTCTCCAGCTTACGAAACTCTCAGGTTCCTCTCTCTGTTTATATATATACACGTTTGTGTTACGGATCTATTGATCTACGATCTTTGCTTTCCTTGACAAAATTGCGGGTGTTTGATTAGGAGGGAAAATGGCGGGAAAAGGAGGGAAGGGGCTAGTGGCGGGAAAAACCACGGCTGCTGCAGCGGCTAAGGAGAAGGATAACAAGAAAAGACCGATTTCAAAGTCATCTCGTGCGGGCCTCCAGGTGTAGACCTCCTTCCTCTCTCTATCTGTACGCCTTTGTATTTGTTTCACTATGTTTGTGGTTAATGAAGATTGGTTGCCATTCTTTGTGTAAAAATTTAGCCAGAAAAGAGATTTTTATTATATGTATTTTTTATTTTTTATAGTTGATATGAAGATTATGAAGCAGATCTTCTGTGATTATATACCCAAGTTAATTTTGGGGACTATACTATAATCTTATGTCCTTATTAACTAACTTAAAAAGATCAAATTTTGGCCTCAATAAGTTGTACGAAAAAGGTCTAGTTTGAAGCAGATAACAAGAATAAAGTAGGATGTGGCAAGTGTTGCGAACCGGCTAAAGGAAGGGGAAAAAAAAAGGAGTAGCAAATTCCCATGAAAATGGATGATAGTTGAGTTAACAAGGTAATTGGACTGGAATTCTCAGTGTTTGGATTGTCACTAGGTGATAAAGAAGTGCATTTATAATTCTAAATTTAAGATTATTTTTTTGTCATTTTTACCCTCCTTTAACTATAATCATCTGTGATGCTGTGAGCAAGATTGTACGGTTGGTATATATGTCTACATATTTGGAACTGTCATTGCGGAGAGTGATGTATAATGTGTTTTAAGTTGCAATCGGGGTGGAGATTTGTTTAATGCTATAATTTTTAAACCAACAAAGTTGGAAATAAATGCTTATCAAGGTGTGTGGGTAATACTTTACCTGCTTTTAAATTATAATATGGTACTCTATAAAACTGGTCCTTAACTTGTCAAACATTTTATGATATATTTCTCCGTAGTTGGGCAGAACTTGTTGACTGATATGAGGTTTAACTGATTTGCCTAAAAAGATGAAAATTCTTATGACTTGCTTAAACTGCAGTTGCCATTTTCTTCCACGCATATGAAATGAAACTAATCCTAATGTGTCTTAGCATTTATGGAATCTATATTGAATAGAAATAATTGTCCGTATCTCACGATATGCGAGGTGATATGTATCTACGATGTTGATACGGTACATGAGCAATTTGATAGAGTATCACTAGCGTATCTCAGATCACATTTTATGTAAATTAAGGTATGTACTATATATATTGAGTACAATCTACTACAATTGTATGTATCTTATGATACATATTATATATATTAAGGTGTATGCAATGTTTATTGAGTACAATAGAATACAGTATGGTTTACAATGCGATAATGCTACGTGTATGAGGTAGCGATAAGCTATATAAGCTAGGGTTAAATCAACATTAAAACACCCCCACCCCACGGCCACACACACAAAAAAACAACGGAAAAGAAAAGAGTAGAAGAGGTGTTCACTGATTCACAACCCCCTTAGGTCTTAATCTGTTATCTGTTCGTATTGGCAAACCCTAGTGTTTCACAAGCACCCTGATTCACCTGAGACTTTCATAGACTTGTTCAGGTATAAAAGTATCATCATTCTGAGATCTGCAGTCATCTTACAATCTGGGTACAATTATTTGTTATGCTTGACAAGATTCCTTTTCAGTAAATTGATAAAATTCTTATGAAGTAAATTGATTTTAATAGTATGTTAATTACTACATTATTTCCTTTGTCATCTACTTTTAACTCTCCTTACGTACTCTAACGGCGGGTGGCGGAAATAATATCGAGTGTATGGAACACAATTGTTGACATATACATTATGGCCTTTGTCATCTACTTTTAACTCTCCTTACGTACTCTAACGGCGGGTGGCGGAAATAATATTGAGTGTATGGAACACAATTGTTGACATATACATTCTTTCCTTTGTCATCTACTTTTAACTCTCCTTACGTACTCTAACGGCGGGTGGCGGAAATAATATTGAGTGTATGGAACACAATTGTTGACATATACATTTGCAATTATTTTTTGTTTTTTTTTTTTAATCATTCATTAATTTGTTTAATTTTTGAGTTTAGTTTCATTTTGGTTCGTATCCATCGTCATCTCAAACATAGGACTTCCGCAAATGGCCGAGTCGGTGCCACAGCTGCAGTTTACTCGGCCGCCATCCTTGAATACCTGACGGCAGAGGTTCTTGAGTTGGCCGGAAAATCCAGCAAAGATCTGAAAGTGAAAAGAATCACGCCAAGGCACCTGCAGCTGGCGATTCGGGGGGACGAAGAGCTCGACACCCTTATCAAAGGAACCATTGCCGGAGGTGGTGTCATCCCTCATATTCACAAGTCCCTCATTAACAAAACCACTAATGATAGTAAGTGATCTGGGCTTTTGTTTGAAGGGGTGTTCGAGTAAATAATACGGACAGCGTGTGTACTCATTTTGTGGGTGTTAATTTGGGTTTCTTGTGGTAGCTGTTGATTAAAGATTCCTGGGTTGGCATTTGTCGGGTTAACCCGAATTGTCTCAATTGAACTTTGTAGATGTAATTATTTAAACTTTGGTTTGGTTCGCATTGTTTTCCTGTCACTGACCTCATGTGTGGAATTGTTTATAAACAGTTGAAATTATTTATAAGTAATTTTCAAAAGTAGCAAGTGTTTGTTCAACTGTTAATTAAAACTGATTTTAAACAATTTTTATTAAAATAAGTTAAGGCATCACATTTGGTGCTTTTACTTAAAAAAGCAAAAAAAATAATAAACATGTTTGATCAAATATATTACTATTTTATCCCTACTTTTATATTTTTTTTTATTTTATAGGTATTCTCTTTCCTTGCTTTATATTATAATCTTTGTTTTAACTCTTTTTTTAATTTCATCTTAAAATAAGTGTATACAATTTCTGTAATATTAAACTCTTTATACTTTTCTATTTTTGTTAGTCCATTTTCACAACTAAACATAAATTGTTTTTATAAAATTGCTTATAACCAATACTCCATTTTTGAACAATCTCAAACATGCTCCGAGTTATTTCAACATATTTGTCGTACAGTGTTTGAAGATGAATTTGGCATTTCGAATTATGTCGCATACATGATTTTAAATGAGTTGAACTTGTTAAATTTAACCTTAGCTACTTAAGGTTATGATTTTTATTTTTCGAGTTTAATTTGTTTAATTAAAATTTTTTATTAAATTTTTAATTAATATTAAATTTTTTATGAATAATTTAAATATATTTAATATTGTTGAATTTTTAAGGAACTAAACTTTAAATATACTGAATTTTAATTGAACTTGTTAAATTAAATGATATTTACTTAAATTAAACTTTAAATGAATCAAACTCTTCTAAAAAATCTGACTCGTTTAAACCCATAGGGTTTTAATGGACTTGTTTGGTACAATTTATTTCAAAATAATTAATAGTTAATTAAAATGTGCAATGAACTAAAAAAACTATTAACTATTTTTTAAAAATAAATTGACAATGTTATTATACTTAACCTATAATTTTTCTACATTAACAAAACAAATAATTTTAAATAATTAATTTTTAAAAATAAATTATAATTAATTTAAATAATAAGTACTAAACAAACCGGCATGAGATTGTCATTGTAGTAATTTATAGCATTCATCTTCAAATGCCATTTAGGGAACAACTTTTTGCCTGCCGTAATGTAGTGGCCGATGTTTACCGCTAAGAGACCGGCACAAATGTTTCTTTCCAATTTTATTTATTTTTTAAAAACTTTTGTATGATCCACATTATAAAAATGATTAAAAAAGTATTATTTATCAATTTTTTATACCAAAGATTACTTTTATTATTAATATAGTGTACAACCTAAAATTAATCATTAGAATTATATTTTCATATCCGTAACATCAAATTAAACATTAATTATTATTTTGACATTTTGTTTTGGAAATGCGGGAGTACTTACGACTTTATGGGAATCTTGAGCCTGAAACCAACATATGGTTCACGTTGAACAAAAGTAAATCATTATATTCTAACGTTGTTGGTCCCATTTCACCATATGGCATGGTTCAAAAATGTTCTCCTGTCATTTTATTACAAAATATTTAAAATTAAATTTTTTTTTGAATTATATCAAATTAAAAATATTTTAATATTTAAATTATAACACAACTTTGTTTAAATTTTAAAATCTCAAAATTTACATGTAATAATATTTTATATGTAATTTATAACATTAACTTTAAATTCAATCGAAAATAAAATAAATTTATTTTAAATTTAAATTTAAATTATAATATTTTCAAAACATGTCAAATTAAAAAATATAAATATTTTTAAGTTTAAAACAAACATACAAATTATTTTATTTTAAAACATTTGTTGCACAACATAATGACATGGCCGCCTAAGTTGAAGCCGGTTAACAGGTAAGGTACGTGACGTGTGGGACAAGAAAAGTCCTTGGGCTCTCTTGAAAGACTCGACAACAATAAAGAATCCTTGGGCCGACCAAGAATGATGTAAAATTTGTCCAACATAACTTATTTTAAATTAATTTATAATTTAATTAATTAAAATATATTATAAATTAAAAAAATATTAATTAATTAATTTTTAAAAATAAATTAAAATTATTATTATATTTAATTTATATATATTTTTTTAATTAAAAAAAATTAAAAAAAATAAATTTTAAAAATAAATTATAATTAATTTCAATAATTTATACCAAAAAATCCCGTAATAAAAGTGGCTCTTGTGAAAGACGCAACTGTCTTTTATTATTCTACTTCCTCCTTCCCAAAAAAACGTCTTAACTCAATGTAAAAAAATTCTTTTTAAGATGCCCTCATACGTTTCCATATAATTATTAAATGTGATATAAATTATCTGACATTTAATTAATTTTTTTATATTAATTTTTTTACTTACTCTCTCTTTTCATTATTTCTCTGTCCTTTTTTTCTATGCACTTTCCATTTTAATGAAAGTTGACATTTAATTTATGATAAATAAAAAAAATAAGACATTTAATTTAAAACAAATTAAAATAGAAACTAGGACAATTAAATTTGGATGAGAAGGAGCAATTTCTAAATTTAAGTACACTCCATCAAAGAGGAATAAGTTTTGCCTAACAAAAGGAAAAAACGAATAAGTTCAGTTTATATCACCCAAAAATGCTCTTTTGTTGTTTTCTGCAACTCTTAATTTCTATCGAGTTTAAAAGAGTTGTGGCAATTCATCACTCAAAAACAAATAAACAAGAATTCCGAAACCAAATCTTAAATCAAACATCTCTCCATCTTTTCCGACACCATGGAGGCAAAGCTTGTTATGCATGTCAAGACCAATTTCTCGGCCCATGTGAGCCGGAAAAACATACAGAAACCAAGATGTTCTCCTCCTGTAGTTTGTGTGGTGGCAAAGCCGACAGACAACGCGGAGAGACTGACAACCTCAAAAACTCAATATAAGGATAATTGGTTCGACCGTATAGCCATTGACCATCTCTCCCATAGCCTCCAAGCCACTACAGGTATGTCCTTTCACACATATGTACATGGTCCGATGGTAACATTGCATAACACCCGCAAAAAATTTTCAACCGGGGGAATAGATTTACACTTTGTATCGCCACAAAAAGCTTTTTACGGGTGTTGGATATCTTTTTACGGGTGTTCGATGATATCCAACGTTAGTTGTGGACCAACCTTGTACATGTAAGTATATAATATATGTATATCAATGTCCTAAAAAGCGGCAGATAAACTTACACGGTTGAGAGAGACACTAGTGTCTATACGGGTTTGAAGTGCTTATGTTCTGTTTTGCAGGATTCAGAAGCAATAAGAGTGGATATGAAGGTCTGGTGGAGGCGACGACAATGACACGGCAGCACTACAGCCCAGGCCAACAACGGGAGCTAGTCATTCAAACTCTTGACAAAGCTTTTCCGAGGCCTATCCTCTCCTTGGCAAGTTCTGTTCATGGTCATTATCATCCACCTATTTTCTATCATTGCCTTTATCGCCCCTCCTATTTCACTTTATTTCTTTCATTTTCACCCTTTTGTTCGTACTACATCAGTTTTGAGGTCATTGTCCACGTCATCATTAAGTAAATCACCCGTAAACACATCCATATTTCAAAATTTGATAGGTTTAAATCCTATAGAATATGAATAACTCCTCCTCTCTCTCTCTCTCTCTCTCACACACATACACACACACACACGGACATTATCCTCCATCCGTCTCGTATTAAAGTCCTAATTTAATTTTCATAATCAAATTAATTGTTTTTTAATCAATAAATCATATATATTTTCTTCAAAATATAGGCGAACCATATGAAACTACCAGTTATTATACACTTGATTATTCATTGAATTTTTTTTTTTTAACTTTGACAACGACCCAAACTAGGACATTTGATATAGGACAGAGGAATACAAAACTTGGCAAAGATTTGACAGTGATATTGTGTTGAATGGCAGATCAAGACAATTTTACCACCATCTAAATTTCAGAGGGAATATTTTGCGGTGTTCACTACAATATTTTTTCCATGGCTAGTTGGCCCCTGCGAGGTACGAATTACTCTGATGTGCTACAATGTGTATATATGGTTAACTCCGTAAATCAAATCTCAGGCATAAGTACTGCTTAATTACTTGGTTGTGTCAATGGAATATTATTGTGCACTCAGTGTGTAAGAGTGGTGAATAAAAGAATAAAATAAGAAATGTGTTGCAAGTTTCAGAGGAAGTAATATATTATTTTATTATATTCTGATACAAGGTGAGAGAGTCGGAGGTCAATGGCAGATTAGAGAAGAATGTAGTCCACATAAAGAAATGCAGGTAACCTGAATGTAGCCTTCCTCTCGCGCATGCGCGTACGCATAGGAGGAAAAACATTAGTTTTGGGGAAAGGGGAGATTCTTCTGTTCAACAGGAAGTAGTTCAATGGGCTGGGCAATCTGGATGCCCCATGGGGATCGACTCCCTTTTTCATAAAACCCCTTTTTACTATGACATATCCAAGTACAGAAATAGGAATGTCACATAAAATGTCTTTCGCTAATGTTGCATCTAAAAAATTTCAGGTTTTTGGAGGAGAGCAATTGTGTTGGAATGTGCACCAACCTCTGTAAGATGCCTTCCCAAGTGTTCATTAAGGACTCCTTTGGAATACCATTCAACATGGTCCCCAGTAAGTATGAAGACATTAAAAGCCCTATATATTGACAGCTGAAGCCATGCCGGTCCATGTGTCACCCCATTTTGATCCTATTTACTCCAAATCTGATATTTTTCCAGAAAATGAATTTCTAATAGATCATGATGGTCAGAAACTTAATTCCCCCCTCAATATAAATCCACTACACCAGAATCATTCAAAGACAGACAAAAAAGGAAGCTTACCTGACAAAGCAACAGTGCATGCACTAATATTTGCACGGCATAGCAATCAACTGAGTGGAGACCCCCCTTGAGTAAACCAGTAGGACTGCAGCACTGCAATTCTAGCATGTTAAGTAATACAGCTACATTTATTTTATTTGATAGAAAGTAAGCTACTTAATTTAATTTTAGAAGATACCTGATATTTGGCCGTTAATAAAAAGTGGCCAGAGCGTATTGTTTCTAAACCTGCATCCTTATATACTTTAATCCATGCACAATGTCACCACAAATATCCAACTACTTCTTACTGCAAGCACCTAAGTTGCCATATACTAATTAGCAATCACAGCACAGAGAAATAAATGGATTTAACAATTATGCTTGCTATAATTATCATCAGTAATCCAGCATTCAACTGATATGAGGTATACGGTGAAATATATAGATAAATACTCGAGTAGCTAGTAAATCAATGCGCCATGTAAAGCGTCCATTTGTTATATACATACAGTTTCGTGTAATCTCTAATCCCTAAACCTTATGAGTTGCAGATTTTGATGACATGAGCTGTAAGATGATATTTGGTCAGGAACCGCCTGCACCAAGTGATGATCCAGCATTTAAGCAACCCTGCTATAAACTATGTAAGTATTTGAAAAACCACCTCATCTAGTCTTTTATATGTATATGAATATCTTCCCACATCTTCCTGTCTCTGTAATCCATGCAGGTAATTCGAAGCAAAACCACAGTACAAATTGCACTACTTGATCCTGGAGTGTAAATACATAGGATAAACGTAGAGACATTGTATTACTGTAATATTCAATAAAATCCTTCTTGCTAAGGCTATTATCAGTTTCCATCAATATACTGATGATTTGTTATACACAGTGAATTCGCAAAAATCCATTATACCCTTCTCTATTTAAGCAACTTATGCCTCGTTTGGGAGTGTGTTGTGTTGCATTGTGATAGAGTGAAGTACTTTTAATGATAGAGCTTTTAGCAAAAGTATTTTGAAAAATAAAACATAAAGTGTTTGGTTAGGTATAGATAAAAGTACTTTTGAGAAATAAAAAATATTTACTTAATTTTTACATTAAATAATTTAAGACAAACTTTTAATTTTTGGTTCAAACGCACTTTAAAAGAAAAAAAAATTCAGCTTCTATTAAAAGCGCTTTGGAGTCCAAATATCTACAATCTAAAAGTACTTTTAGATAATAACCAAACACCAAAAAAATTCAAATTTAAATTTAAAAGTACTTTTAAGCTAACGCAACACACTCTCAAACACTCTTATAAAACTTATAGATCCATTGGCGACCAGAATAATTTTTACAGCCATGACCCTAAGTGTTAAAAAGACCAAGCCTAAACGAGCCCAAGTTGAAAGCTTGGCTTCGACAGAGTTTTGAATTTTGAAGCCATGCATGTGACACTAAAATGTCAATGTTTGTTTAAGAAAAAATGTGAACTTAACAAGAATCACGAAAGAACAATATATATAATTTGTACGGTCAGCTTATTCGTACGGTCAGCTTGGGTGGCCCTAAACAAAGGCTTTGCATATATTTTAAATTGCTTTTGTAACTTGGGATTGCTGTTTGAACCACCAAAAAAATTGAACCAGAAAGAACGAACAAGGATTTTGCTCAGTGTGTTTGTGACACGAAAAAGGATATTAAGTTGTGTTTGGTCAGCATCAAACGCACAATTGAACGGTATCAATTTTTAAGGACATTCCTACGCCTTTTTTTTTTTTTTTTTTTTTATTGGTGTCCAAAGTTTTTATTTACCCCGATTAATTCAGTTACAGTCGCTCGATACATCATATGGATAATTGAATTCTTTATTCATCTGACCCAAGCTATGTTGGTACATTCCTACCCCCTTCTTTTTGTCAGTTGGAAGTCTATCTTGTCTCGTTCTTAAACATTAAAATAAAAGTTTTTAAAATAAAAGTCAATTTAAGAAATTCAAAAATTTGCAATTGATGTGATTGTTATATAATTAAAAATATATATATTTAAATGAGTAAAATTTATAATTTCTTAATTAAAAACATTCACATTTATATTGATTAATATGTGTGAATTTTAAACTTAATATTTTAATATTTGACTTTAAATTTTTAAAATAAATAAATAAACTATAGAGACGATGGAGTATAATCATGGTAACTATCAAATATCAATAAAACTATTACGATTTACAAATTTCACACTACTACTATAATAACCACTAGACTAGAAGAGAGACTAAATTAATATTTTGACGGAAAGAAAAAGAAAAACTAATATTTTAATCATCTTCTAAGGGGTAAATGTAGGTTCAACCTCTGATTCTAGAAAAATCACTTGTCCGTGCCACTCATTATTCAAAGAAAAAGAATAAAAAAGAGAAGAAAATACTTACATGTATATGGGCTCCAAGTCTCTAACTGTATAAGGAGTTGCATGTGGCCCACGCCAGAGAGATAGCTTGTGTGCAACTGTGTTGGTGAGCCAGAGAGGGAGAGGGCCATTGAAAGGACGGGAAGAGGGGTCACAAAGCCCATAATTGAGTGAAAGGAGCCCGTATATATATATATATTCCACAATAATTTTCTTTTTATAAAATTATAATAAATTAAATTATTTAACTTATTATTCCGCAATATTCCAGTCACTATTCGTGTACTCCATTATTTATCCTTACATTAAGAACATCCCTACCTTCCCGATATTAGAGTTAATCAGATCATGATTTCTCACTCTATTTCTCTACATTGAATCATGTTACAAGCTAACAGTATTTATTCGGAAAAGACTATAATCTCCGTCCTACAGAGATTAGTACGTACATTTATCCATGTCCCATCTTTTAAACAATTAATATTATTCAAAATGTAAGAAAAATATTCAAAATGAGAGTGACGACTAGGGCCGCACAAAATTTCAGTCGAACCGAATCAACCGACCGAACCGAACAAAATCGAATCGAAAAACAAATCGAACCAATTAAATCAAGAAATTTTAGTTGAAACAATTTATATAACCGATATATTTAGCCGGTTACGGTTGTAAATAATTTTTTAACCGTAACCGACTAAATATATATATATATAGCCCTATTTGTTGTCTAAAATTAATTTTAATATTTAGTAATATCTTTTATTCCTTTTCTAATTTTGGAATTTCTTGTGTTTTTTTAGCGAAAAACAACAATGTTTTTTAAGTCATGTACTCCCATAAGTTAAACATACGAGGATTGAATTTATATGGTATGTACTCTATATATTTCGGACTTTTACTTGATAAAATATTTGATATTTGAGAGAATATTCAATTTATAGAGAATTTATAAATAGTTTTGAAGAGTAATATAGCATATTTTCAAGTTTGCTACATATTTAAAAGTATAACAATATATAGTTACTTAATCGACCAATCAACCGAAAATAACCGATAATCGATGGATATATTTGAGTTAGATCGAATTTAGTTATGATGTTCCATAACTGATACATTCGAATCGATTGATTTTTTTAATAATAATCGTCTATAATTGATCGATGTACATCCCAGTCACAAGTGACGACTTTGTAGTATTATTTAAGGACGTAGTAGTATTTATTTTATTGACACGATAAAGCCTTTGTGGTTGTGCTTCTTCGCCTCTCAGAAAAGATGATTACCCACCTAACCTTCTCTTCTTCTTCTTTTTTTTTTAAAGATAATTACGAGGTAATTTATCTTAGAAGATACATTATCGTGCAAAGTATATAGTAAAATGATGTAATTTTATATCGTTCAAAATATTAACACTACTAAATAAATTACATTATAGCTACAGTAGGCATAACAAATGGATGGATAATGATGAATTTAGATTAAAATGAATTGAATTTTACATGGTTGATAAAATGATATATATATATATAACCACTATCAACCTTAAATTTCATAAATCATTTTTTATACGTTTATCGAAAATATATTAATATACCCCTTGTTCAAAAGCTTTCGACATCACAAATATAATAATATAAAAATTTTATAATTTCGATTGCTTTTTAGTATTGAAAATGTAAGAAAAAAAATAGCATATAGAAAAATGCCATATGACAATAATTTGTTGCATTATGAATACTCATTTCGCTAAGTTAATATTATCTCAATTACAAAATTCATAATTACACGTATAAATTGTGTGTGTTCAATTACACATATAGCTACATAAATAGTTATGTATATATTAATTGGTTCAACAATTAACTATCCAATTAAATTTATTTAATTTATAAAATTATTTAACTCAATTCAATTATAAACTTTTAAATAATTTTAATCCATATTCATTTAATATTGACTGATTTTAGGTATCTATTGAATTATAATTCATTTTGCCATGTTTATTCTACCGTATTTTTTGTTCCCCTTTAAATATTTTATTATTATTTATTTTGTTTATATGGTCGGTCCTTCACAAATTTGAAACTACCTAACAAGTAAGACAAGTTAAAGCCAAAGAATGAGCAAAAGTTTGTCAGGCTGTTTTGGCGGTGCCCTTACTTTTGGTTCAGTGCAGCCCCTCTGTGTTGGACATATCATGCCTTTTATAATAGGGAAGTACTTGCACATTTTCTATTGATCTTACGCATTTTTTTTTTTTTATTGAAAATTTTAAATTATTTTTATTAAATAACAAATAATTAACACATTTAATATATTTTAATAAGAAGCTTATCCACTAAATTAATTTGCCTTTTATTTTTTAAGAAAATATTTATTTTGCCGAATAAATATGACATTTTCACAATTTTCTCATGACATAATAAAAGGTTATCTTTATTTGAGAATAGATGATATCAATTCCGTATAATTTATTTTTCTAATTTTGAGAAATTTCAATTCGCAACAACAACAAATAAATGGTGATGAATTACAACTATTATCGGCAAAAAAAAAATTAATAATAAAAAAGGCAAAGGGTCAGCGTGATGTGTCAGGTTGTCAATCATTCGATTAAATCAACGGTCAATACCTCAAAACCCATTTATCAATTTCAGAGTCCCACTAGCCAATTTTAAGAGCTAAATAAATAACCAGCGTATACTCAGGTCATCAGATTTAAAGACAAAAAAGCTACACTGATTCAACTTCGATTGTAGTGCTAAAAAGTAAAAACCACATGCCCACTCCCTTTTCAATTTTCATTCAACAATCTTATTTCAGAAAGTAAAATGTATGTGCATATTTATTATATATTTATTATATAAAATATATTTTTTAAAATTTTAAAATTTTAATTTAAAAAATAAAAATATTTATTTTTTTAATTATATTATTTATTATATTATATTTTATTAAATTAAATTAATATATAATGAATGTGTAATGAATCCATGATTTCTTTCTCCCACTAACCACCAAATGTTACCGTTAAATATTAAGAGGAAAAAATAATTTTTTTATTATTCATACATTATTTTTCCATTATTATTGAATTAAAAAATTTTCAGATTAATTATTATACTCTAATTTTATTTTTAAATTAGTTACTTCATACCAATTTTATTTTTATTTCGTTATTTTTTTAAAATTCTGTTCATATGAGTGTTAACATGAAATCATTTTTAATATATATGTTGATATAACGATGACCTGAAACCAAATAATAACAACCAAAATTAAAAATTGAATTTTTTTTACTATTCCATCTATTTTTTATTTATTTATTTTTTTTTGTATCAAATTGAAAAAATCGTCATACCACTTACCAAAATAATTTTTTTTTTCATTAAATTGAAAAATCATTATAACTCTTACCCAAAATAATTGTTTTGTATTAATTAAAAAATTATTATAGCTCTTATCCAAAACAATTTTTTTGTATTAAATTAAAAAGTTATCACAGTTCAAACAACCAAAAATTTAAAAATTATCAAACGTATAAATAAAATATGATCCAAAAAAAATATTTTTCATAACACAATAAACTAACACAAAATAACAAAAAAATAAAAAATTGATATATGATTCCATATCATCGTCATGCATATGTGTTAAAAATAACTTTATGTCAGCATTCATATAAACGGAATTTAAAAAATATAACGAAATGAAAATGAAATTAGAGTAGAGTCACCAATTTGAAATTTTTTTGAATTCAATAACTATTTTAAAAATCAGATATGAGTACAATTATGAAAAAATCATTTTTTCCAATATTTAGCCCTTTAGGATTATCTTAAACCAAACAATTAACATGGCTAGAATAAAGTGAAAGAGGTAAAAAAAAAAAAAAAAGTTATCTAAGCAAAGGAAAAAAAATATTAAAAAAAAAGCGCGCGAAACTTTAAACGGATGCCTTTACTAATTGTGCCTCCTCCAATTTAGAACACCAACTTTCTTCGAGGAGCTAAGAATGTGTCTTTCCCGGCAAATTCTGCATGATCTCGGATTGATTCCCCAACTAAATCCTTGAATATCAGCCGTTCGATGTCCAATGCAGCTTCCGACATCTCCACCGGACACTCTCTCCATCCATTTGTTGCGTCTCCGGCGAGGTCCTTTTTCAGCACACCACATATAATTTCAAAGAGATCTTCTGATATTTCCCGCTCTCGAATTCTTTGAAAATCAGACCAAATTTGCTGCAATGATGGTTTTGCAATATACAAATTTCTCGACGAAAATGCCTTCCATGCTGGCAGTTGTCTGTTTCGATCAAGAATTTCGGCGACCGTGTCAAAAATAAGTTTCCTTTGGAGCCTGGACGCTTTGGACATGTCAATTCCTTTGTGATACTGCTGTTTTTCTAGCAGTAAGAAGATATCAGCCTCCTCGGATAGGTAAGTTGAAGCTCCTAGGATCTCTGAAATGTAGACTAAATCAGGGTCGTCAATTTCATCTTCACATTTCGAATGGACGGATGAGATTCCAGGACTTCCCAGATCTTCTTCCAGCTCAACTGATTCATCTGCTACAATTAAGATAGAGTTAATACAAGTACTACAAATCGATCTCATTGAGTTACTGTTACCCAACAGTGTTCATAAAATGACAATTCAGGAAAAGAACTGTTTTGTTATCTGCTACAGCCATTTTGATATACGGAACTTAGGCCATGGTTGGTTAAATTGATTATTGAAGATTATAATTTATTTTAAAAAGTTATTTTTTTTAAATTAAAAGTAATTTTAAAAAATAATTTAAAAATTTTTATAAATTAAATATAACAATACTATTGATTTTTTAAAATTAATTTAAAAAATTAATTAAAATTTTTTTATAAGTTAAATAACAATACTATTGATTTACTTTAAAAAATTGGTCAATAAATATTTTTTTTAACTTAAAAAAATTATAATCAACAAATAAATTATAAATTATTCTAAAATAAGTTATACCAAAAAATCATCCGTCTAATATTTTTAGGATACTCAGATTTATACGTAAAAAAACAATAGTACTACATATGTTAATACTATGGTAAAACTTGTCCAAAACTAGAAGGTATAGTGCACGTTTGGTAACAACATTGATAACTTATGATAATTAAACGTAATAAAATATCATATTTAATAGATTGTGATATATTAAATTTAAATTTAAAAAATTAAATTTATAACTTAAATATAATTTTAATAAAAATTTAAAATTAAATTTAAATTACAAACTAAAATTTCAAAAATACTACCAAACAAATCCATAATCTTTTTTAAACATTTAATGAAAATTCATGTTACATTTCAGACCAACTGACCTCATCAAAACGTAACAGTTTTTTGAAGTATTATGCTATTGAACGTAAATTAAATACAGCGAGCCAGTAAGGTTGAAATTTTCATGAAGTGAAGCCTACTGTGACTGTGTGCGTCATTTATTACAGTTACAGCTTTCACACTCAATAGCTTTGACTTAAATACTCGCCGTTCTAATCGAACATCCGATCATTTCCATCTCTGGTCTCACTCAGTCAGTCCCACGTGACTCGTCACAGAATTAATGATGACAGTCCACAACATAACGAATACTACGTTGGTAACATGAGAGAGACTAATTCCTTAATTAGTAACAGTTTCTTTATCGTTTATAAATTATAAATTTCAAATAAATAAAAAAATATATTTAATAATTTTAAAATTAATTTACAATTTAAATTCAATTTTTATCAAACAAATTCTAAAAAAACCCAAAACGGGTCGCATAAAGCCAAGTACGCAATGAAATCTAAGCAACAAAAGGACTGGAATTTGCATGTGATTCTGTCTGACCTGTAAAGCTAATGCTTCGTTTCATGACAGGCGAAGGTGACGATGACTCGTCCTTGTAGAACGAGGAGTCAAGCACCGAGACAGGACTCGGCTGTAACTCGGCGGCATTCATCTTAGCAATACTATGCAAGAGCTTATCACATCTCTCTAGAAGTCTCCTTCCTTCTTTGTGTTCCTCTGTTTTAGACCTCTACATTTACGCAAAAAAAAAAAAAATTAAATTAAATTACACACACAATACAATTAATCTAATTTTAATTCACAAAAATTAAATTTAATTACCTCAGTATCTGTTATAGAAGGTGTACTAACAGTACTCTCAGAAATGGAGGATGATGATCCATCTTCTATCACAACCGCATTAGTAATCTTCTCCTTGGCGTAAATCTGAGCCGTTGGCTTCCTGTTTCTGGGAGATCGGTTTGTGGCCGTTTGATCAGCAGATACATTTCTCTTCGGAGCAAGTCTAGGCGAATTAATCGGAGACACTCTTCGCGAATCTGTAGCTTCACTCCCTCTCTGCGTTTCAATGCTCAACTTCTTTCTTCTCACAATTGAATTAGAACTACTATAATTTTTCACATTACTTTCCCTGCGAGTCGGTGAACTCGAATTTCTTGGACTCTTCACATTCCGATCAACACCTGGCCGTTCCCCCCGTGGACTCGAAAAAGGCGGTGAATCAGTGCCGATTCCTCGATTGAAAGGTTTCATCAATACAATTGGAGATTGATCATCGGAAGAAAACGAGTACTTCCGATCATAAACGATATTCTTGTTTCTGATTTGACTAGAAGGCTTCTTTGAATGTAGAAGGCCTTTGAGTTGCATAGCCTCAAGGATTTGCTTCAATGTCTCCAAATCCCTAGACGGTTCATCAATCCCTCTCATTTTCAATCTCCTCTCAATTTCTCCGTAAATTGACACCGTCTGCTTTGGCTCCGGGAAAAAATCGGCCGAATCGTAGAAGTTTTTGCGTTGCTGAGGCGGTTTAAAACCTCTATTTGAAGATCTAGGTGGTTCGGACCTCAAATTCGGATCTACTCGTCTTTCTCTAACGACATTGCTCGTTAAGTTAGTACCGGAAACATCTGACTGGTATTGTAGATTTGGCTGGAAATTATTGTTGTCGTCGATGAACCGATGCTGAACTCTAGACTCTGATGCGGATCTCCGTAGCTGACCTGGCTTGAGTGTTGGGTCAGGCCGTGCTGATGAATTAGGTAATGATTCGAGTCCCATTAGTCTGGCAATGACACTCGTTGACCGGCGGGTATTATCATCATTTCTATCTGCGTTTGTTCGGATCTCCTTCGGGTAAAGGCTTCCTTTGGCAGCATCAAAAGTTGCTCGGCTGTCAAGTGAGAGCCTCGGAGACTCTTTGCAGAACTTCCATGAATACTTTGCACCTTCGCTTAATTCAAATATCGGAAGTGGAAGCGGCGATTTGGGCGGCATTTCCACCACCGGTGAAAGAGGTTCCTTTGACTGGACCGATTTGGAGCGTTCTGGACTTGGTGACGTCGTTGATCTGGTCACTTGTGGCTTCTCCAGCTCCTTGGATATCGCCGGTGTGGATGTAATGGAATTTGTCTCCGACGAAGAATCAACACCATGCGCCGTTGCAGGAGGGAGGCGCTTGGTGGTGTAAAAGCGTTTGCCGGTTAACATATGGTGGCGGTCGAATAGCTGAAGGAAACTGGCCATACAACCCATTTGTTTCTCTATCTGCTTCTCCAGATTCTGATCATTTACCATCGCCGTTGTCATAATTTATGGCGCTACCTGTGGTAATTAAACACACTCTCTCTCTCAAAACACACACACAAAATCTATCTTTCCTAAAATGAACGTCACATTGGCTTTAATCACGATGTTGAAACTTTTGCTTTCATCTGCAACTCCCGCTTTATGCTCTTTTAAAGAGAACGTATATAAGACATATTTTACACAGTTTATTTTAAGATAATTTAAAATTTATTTTATAATTAAAATAAAATATAAATTAAAAAATTATTTATTAGTTAATTTTTAAAAATAAAATAAAAATATATGTTATATTTAATTTATAATTTTTTAAAATTAATAAAATTAATTAATTTTAAAATAGTTGACAATATAGGTTATATTTAATCTATAATTAGTTTCAAAAAGTTGAAACAAACATGTTCATATGTTTGTTTGTTAGTTATTTTAAAATCGTTATTTGTAATTTAAATTTATTTTTAAATTTTTGTTAAAATTTAATTTAAATTTTTAAATTTAATTTTAATTTATCATAATTTATTAAGTATAATATTTTATTACGTTTGAGTTTTATGCTGGATCAAACGCGTACATGATAGTAGAAGAGTTGGGCTGCACAAGCGGGTGGGAGGTTATTTTACCTTTTGTTTTGCTAATAGGTCCCCAAGGGTAAAATTGGAAACTTAGCTCGTCATTTTCTTGGCCGGCGTTATACGCTGCAGCCTGCAGGTTCACTTCCGTGGGGAATGCATTACGTGCCAGACAAACAGGTGCTTGAGGTGTGAAGGTTTGACCCAAGACGGATGAGTTGAATTTACATAAATAACCCTCGAGGAAATTTCACTTGGGTGAATGTCCAGTTGTTTTGTAAATCTAATGACTGATGTCAGGTGAGGGCCTTGGGACATTAGTGATCTGGGTAATTATTTAATGTGGGAGTGAAGAGATAACAGTGTAGATGTAATAACGGTAATCACGAGGAAGGTCAGGGTTGAGGAATTACTTTTATCCAGCAGATAGTAAGTATGAGAAAATGGATCTAAAACGAGTTTGGACAGTAAATGCACCAAATGTTGCCTAATTATTTATTAAAATTTTAGTCAAATGTCAAACAATACAAATTGAAGTGCATTTAGTACCGTTTTATTGTCATTTCACATCTTAAAAATAGGAGTGCAATTGAGAAAATAAAATAAAAATTATTTAAGAAAATTATATTTTCGCAAAAGAATTTTAATGTTTTCATTTAAAAATTTTATATTGGTGATGCAATGAATAGTAGATTAGGGAGTATAGATGGACTAAACACCAAACAGCTGGGCCAGTAAGTGCGTCTGATTGGTGTTTACTGAGTCGAGTACGGTACATGAAAGTAAGTGCGCGGCTCGTGAACACATTGACACAAGACGCGGTTATTAGCTGAACAGGTTAGGTCTACTCTGTTGCGCGCAAGTATAACGGACATTGACTAGAGGAGTAGGAGAGAATCGCTGTCCCTTGTTGCCTGTCTCCTCCATTATAAGACGAGGGAGGGATTGTATTGTCGTTCGTTTCATCCTTAATTTAATCTTAATTAAGATTATTTTTAGCGTTGGAATTGTAAATCAATCGAATTGAAACGAAACGAGTTAAAGTATTTAAATATTTCATAAGCTTACTAATTATGACAACTAAAAAATTTCGAAGGCTCTAAACTTGATTTAAAGACAGATCCGGAGTATTGATAGTCAAAGTTTCAAATAAAACAGTCCAATCATTCAATTAAATATTAGCAGGAAGTTTTTACAATTATTTCAAGATTAAAGTCTTCAAACGAACGTGCACAGCCAACGACCTGATATCATCATAACTGCTGAACCTAACATGGACAATCAACTACCTATTAGTCTTTTAGTTATGGCTTTATCCGTCCCTTCATTATGGCCTCCAATGTTTGCATCACTCTCTGGCTCACCTAAATACTGTAATTAGTAAGCTTAAAACCAGGTAACCATCTCATCAAGATTGTTGTGGTTTGTGTCATTTGAACAAAATTTTCTTCTGCTGTGGCGCCTGCTATGGTTGCTCATCACTTCTCATAAATGCTCTATGCGTAATATAAATAGAGTAATGTTATATCTTTTAATTTAAATTATTGTTCCTAATTTACATGTCCAATTATTATTGAATATATAACAAAAATAGGCCACAACAAATTTTCTGAATTTTACTTATCTTTTTATCATCCAAATTTGTGGTGATACATTGGTGAGAAATAATTATTCACAAGATAAATCATTATTGTTAGAAATATATATATATATATATATTGTAATTTAGAAACTTGCATGAAAAAAGTTGACTATATCTGAAAACGAAAGTTGTACAAGACAAAATCAAAATAAAGGGTAATTCTAAAGTTTCAAATGATCATTGTTCCTATAAACATAACAAGTAAAATGTCTTCAAATTTTAAGAGAATCGCATATTGCAGCTTGGATGATATACCTAACATTACTCTTTTTCATATGTACTAGCATTCCTTGGTTTAAAGCTTTCAGCTTTACGTAGGTACGTTACTTACGATGGTATTACTCATCGGTTTGCCTTTTGATGATGTTATTATATATGCACTATTTAAGCTTATCCGACACACGATCGTAGTTGTTTGGGAATGATCTTCTTGTGTTTTTTTTTTTTCTGGAATTTTTGTCTTTTTAGTTGGAATTATCATGCTTCCAACGGTATTCTTTTTCAAGTAACTATAACTTCATTTAAAATGCTTTGACTATTCGTACTTGACTACTTATTCATGATTTGGGGTTGTTTCATGAGCTTCACAAGCATCAAAATGTTTTCGAGAATTTTACCAACTTCATGTTCCATAAATCTCTCACTATTTTAGAAAAATAATTTTTTTTCTCTATATTTCATAAAACATATATTTTGTTGTACATCCAAAATGCGTGGTTCAACATTGCAATGGAGTATTTCGAGAAAACATTTAAAATTAATGTTCTTAGATTGATCTATAATTAAATTTAAGTAGTGATTATTACATTTTTCTTGTATAATAATTAGATACACGTGAAATGTTAAAAATTAATGTAGTTAAATTTATCTATAACTAAATCTAACTAATGACTATTACATACTTGTATATTTTCTTCCACGTGTCATACATATATATATATATATCCAAATTTTGTCATAGGTGCGCCATGCTCTCCACATTAGGGTATTAGTGGGCTCCGGTCATCAAAATTAGAGATCAGCTAGTTGACTGGCTACTCCATGTGCTGCCTCTTCGAAGAAAGGACTACATTTTTATGTCTTCGCTGCTCCATGTGGGGTTCCATCAATCTCTATAAATGCTTATAACTTTATCAGTAACTTCAGCATTTGATTCATATCTTATAAACCTAACATCTCTTTCTTATGTCCTGTCTCTCTGTTCCTACCGATTTTCTAATACACAAACCAATCCGAAGCCTAGTTAAAGAACTTACTTATGCAAACGCTTTTATACACCCTTCTCAACACCCTTTTTCACATTTTTCTTAATTAACCCAAATTCGCTTTTCTAAAAATGTCCATCTAGACATAAATTTATTTTTTTAATTCTTAAATTTAAATTTTTTTTATTTAAATTAAATTAATTTTTGCTTAAATGTTAAATTCTTATTCCTCCGTTTAAATCTGGCCAATAATTTTTTAAAAACTGCTTTAATTCAGCTCTATCTGCAGCAGATCTCCATGAACATTTTCTTCCGTGTCAGAATTAAATACTCTGCTTCCACATATTTGATCTGACTATTAACTGCAAATTGGATACATGCAAGTTTATGAGTTGAAAATTTGAATAAGTAGAGAAAATGGTGGACCCTGTTATCCTCGTGTTCCCATGTCCTGGGGTAAGGTATAGCACAACCTCCAATCTGAAGCTCCCATGTTCTCTAACCGACTCTCAGACGAATGGGACGGTTGATTAGGGACTAGTGCACTATATTATTCATCTAACACACACACATACGTATGTATATAACTACATACACACTCACACCCCCCTAGAGGCCCTATCATGTACACAAGAGACTCCTAAATCATCCCACCTAATTTTAATCGCTTAAGTTTTTGATCATACGAGTTGATTAGGGACTATTGCACTATATTAGTCAACAAACACACATACACATTTATATATGAACACATATATTGGCCCTATCCATGTACACAACACACCCATAAATCATTCCGCCTAATTTTGATGATTTAGATTATGATTATTCGTCTAGAGTTATTGTCTTTCACTACAAATAATAGTGAATAATATTTTTTGGATGGGATCATCCAATATTATTAGTGGTGGGTAATAAGAAAATATGTCATCCGTTACTATTAGTAGCAGATGATCCTCATATATGCATTATTTTCTTTTCAAAAACAAAATAATATATAAGTCTAAAAAAATTGTCTCAAAAAAATGTCACAATATGTATATTAATAAAATTTTGTGTTTTATATTTATAAAATACTTATTTATGTGGAGTTATTTAAATTTTGAGTGACTTAAATTTATTTTTTTTTATTTGAAGACTTTTAATGATTATGACATTGATTTTATGAAGTAAAAGACTATCATCGACTACCATTAGTAAATGAATGGTATGAAAACTGGTAGTTGATATTGAAACGAAACTTGAATGATCGAGATTCAATAGAATTATTTAGAAGTCTCAGTAAATGGTCACCATTATCATTCTTAACAAATTCTTTTTATTGCTTCCGTCCACCAAGAGAAATCAAAATATCAGTATATAAATTAAATTTACTCTTAACTTCAATAGTGTAATTTGAATGCAAGTTATAAAATATTTTATTTTAAATTTTGGATCATATAATATTATCAATAAATATTCTTAAATCATTCGTTATGCCACTAGATGAGAAAATTTAACCTTTTATGTATTAGAGATTACCAATCCTACGACATACTTTGGTGGATGAAGTCAGCAGTATGCAGTGTATATATGATAATATGGTAATATGTAAATTCAATGTACACCTATTGTATATAAAATAATACAAATATATCATTTGAAGGTTTAATTATTTAATTTAAAAAATAAAAATATTTATTTTTTAATTATATTATATTATATATTATATTTTATTAAATTAATGTACGATATGTGTGTAATAAATAAATATATATATATATATATATATACATATATATACTACAACAAAGGACAGATTGTTGGATAAAAATACCTACTGTATCCCATACATGTTAATTAAGAGGTCTGAGTGGAGATGTGCCCTCAGATTCATACAATGCACTTGGTGGTACTGAAAAATTAATAATTATATTTTAATAATTTGATGATTGGCTTAAGATGATTTGGGAATGCTGAATCAATCATGAAGAGATAGAGACTCTGATTCCTCTCTGGGTGGGGTTTAGTAGTTGGACCACTTCGAAGATTGTGTCCTCATGCGAGTCCTTAGCTTGTTTATACTTTTTCTGTTTTATTTATATTATAATATTTATTTTTTAAAAATATTTTATATTATTGTAATATATTCAATTTAAAAATTTTAATAATATTAGTTTTCTAAATTATTCTTATTTTATCAAATATAATTCAT
>JAUMHB010024192.1:9202-24716 GCA_032359685.1 Pittosporum tobira
GGCAAGGAAATTAGTAGATTCATGCAACCCCAAGGGGTTGGCCAAGCGTTAGTGAGCTCCAAGTGTCAGAATGAAAAGCTGGGATGGGTCTTGGGTTACTCGCACATAGTTTACTATGGGATTACCGGTGTGCGCGGTTGGTGAGGTATTGTGTTTACCCTGTGTGCACCTTAAGGGTAACGGTGGTTGGTCAACCGTTATAAAAAAAAAAAGTAGATTCATATACTAAACCACTTGAAGTTTTAACTATTTCCATCAAATTGGTGAATCTAGATATCATTATCGGTCAACTTTTAAAATTGGTGTATCCCGTGGCAAACAAAACTTTATTGAAAGCTTCTACAAAAACAAACCCAAAAGAGATCTGTCAAAGTTTTCCTCCAAAGTAATAGGCCCTCAGTAAGGCCCCCAAACTGGAATTATATGCCCTTACACTTCCTACCAATCACCATTCTTATGTTCCATTGGAAAGCTGGTGGAACTATGAGCAGTGGGTAATGACAATCATAGCCACAAGGCCAGCTCTCAAAAAAAATAAAAAAAAATAAAGTAATACAGTGACATAGTCAACACCCCTCCCCCCTACATCGCCTCCCTCTCTTGCGCGCACACATACAAATGAGCATGTTTGCTCCATCAGTTTGATTTTTAGGGTAAGGATAATCTCTTAATTCCTATAGAACACATTCAAACTCCCTATAACTAATGCTGAATATCTTACTAACAATAATTTTCCACTGCTTTGGAACAGCTGAAAACTGTCTCTCTCCCTTTTCCACCAGCTCTTCTTTAATACTCTAGTAATGCTACAATGGCATTACATTTATTTTATAGGTTAAATACTCTAGTAATGGAACTAAAGACAATCTTATCCCTTATGCCTATTTTATGGTAATTAATAGCTGCACAGGTGCAGAGGTGATAGACTGTCAGATCAAATCAGAGAATCACCACAATTTATGTGCCGAAGTTAGCTGGTAATGAGTGTGCTATCCTGAGCCCTCAATTACAGACTTACTTTAAAATGGATTTAATTCATCAGTAAGCTTACAAGTCTCCGCCATATAAAGATCAACTACAAATTACATAGAGCATGATTGTTACTGCATAACAACAGCAGGAAATTCTAATATCACAATTACAGTTACTATACTGCCTCATTCAGTTCACACCCTTCAATCCCATAATGTAACAGCTACACTATAAAAAGCATCTCGACCGCAAATTATTATTAAATTGACCCATGATAATCGATAATCGTTAAGCAACAATCCCATACATATAAACTACATAATTAATTGATAATTACACAGATAAAGAGAGTAGGACTTACTTGCGAAGAGCCGGAGCCATCTTATTGGTGAGAGTGCCAGCCACAATCATACAATCGGACTGCCTAGGGCTGGGCCTGAAAATAATCCCAAACCGATCCAAGTCATACCGGGCCGCCCCGGTGTGCATCATTTCAACGGCACAGCAGGCGAGGCCAAATGTCATGGGCCAGAGGGACCCGCGGCGAGCCCAGTTCATGAGATCATCGACCTTCGAGATCACGAATTCGGCCGCCTTAGAGAGCCCAGGGGGAGATGTGGTCGAAGGTGGGCCGGGGCGTGAGTAGGGCGTCGGCGGCGAGGGTTGGGCGTTAGAGAAGGTTGTAGGGAGGGTGGTGTGGATCGTGGCGGCGCGTAGAGAGGAAGATAGTGGGGCTAGACGATGGGAGGTCCGACCTAGGAGGGCCATAGGAGCCTTGAGGGGAGAAACGGTCGAGATGGCTCTGCTGTGTTCGGTCGAATGAGCGAGCTGGTTTGACTTTTGATTTACTGGTTCGGTTTGTACATTTTGGTAATTTCACAAGTGTCAACAAGGGCACCTCAACGATTCATACCACCACGTTCAATGCCCGAACAGTATTCATTGTACTAAATGCATCATACGGAAGGAAGGAGTTGTATTTTTTGATAGGTAGGTGATTTTGGAGTTATTTTTATGTTATTAAAATTTATAGATGGATTTGGACAATAAAAAAAAATTAAATTTTAATGGGTCTAATAATTCATATGCGAAGATTATTCAAAATTAAGCATTAAATTAAGTAAGACGTTAGATGATCATTTAAAATTTAATTAAAATTAAACAAAAAAATTTAGAACAATAATATTTTTTGATATGTAGGTGATAAAATCAGATTTGATACATTTAGTTTATTAAGATTATTATTAATTTAATTAATAAATTTTATATAATTTTTTTGGTATTTATAAATATCTTCAAAAGATAAATGAAGAAAAATAAAGCCAAAGATGCAGTCTAAATATTATGGGATATCTAAAAGCATTAAGAGCTTGCCACAAAAATGAAAGAACAGAAAAATCTAAGTTTAGCCCAACTGGTGCAATTAGAAGGGGCTGTGCTACAGCCCAAAGGCTCAGCTATTTTGTTCCTAGGAAAAAGCTGAGTTCCAATAAGAATGGATTGGGCTCCCATTCTATATACTTTTTAAGTAATTTCATGTAATATATTAATTTTTTTATTATAATAATATATTTTGTGTTCATCTAATGATTAAAAAAATAATTAATTAATTTCATTTTTGAAACAATGAAAAAATGTTGGATTATTTTTGTTTTTAAAAATATGTATGTGAATCACTATTCAACCTCATTAAGTTTGCAACAATTAATGATGATGAATGTTTCTTAATTTGACTTTTTTAAGGATTTATTTTTAAAAAGTATTGCTATTCTTTTAGATGTATTTCAAATATACTATGTTATTAACCCGTATCAAGTACAGACTGTTATTTTTATGATCTAAATTTTAATTATTTATATTGGTTGCAAAATTCAAGTGGACATTTTACCTTTTCTGGAGGGACGAAATGTGATTTTATGACATAAATAATACGTTTATTTGTTTTTACTTGTCATGGTCAAAGTTTATATTATATATATAAAATAAATATTGTTTACAAGTTAGTTTTCATATAATTCTTAAAAGTTGAAACTTTTTTTTTGTATGTTCTTTGATTTAGTTTCACCAAGTATATTTCTAGATATATTACTGTATGTTATGTATCTATTTTGTTTATATGTTTTCTCTTTGATTTTTAAGAATTAGCTAATTTTATCAAATAAGTATTAAGTTTGCATATATTGTATGCATTGGTTGAGTTTTTTTATTATATTATATAATATAACAAATGTATAATATATGTTATAGCATTTTATGTTATTTTTGAGCACTGGACTCTGTTTTTAAATTAGGAAAGAAAAAAATTATTATGATGGATTTTGCGTAGTCCAAATATAACATATTATATGGTCTAATTATTACATAACATATATGTCCCAATTAAGAATGATGACAAAATCTTAAGACGATATGTCATTCATACATAAGTTGGTTTATTTATTTATTTATAATTATTTATTCATACATAAGTTGGTTTTTTTTTGGTGATTAAGCCTTCATTTACTATTATTTTTTAAACTTTCAGTTAAACATATCTTTTGGTCCCTATACTCTCTTCGTTAGTTCATCCCTCAACTTTCACTTCAAATTCTATTCTAATTAACGTCATGTCATCACAAATATTGCTTATTTTTCCAAGTTTACCCTTGTTTTTTAACCTTTGAAATATTATATGTGCTTAAACATTAAAAATTATAAATTTCAATCGATTTTTTAATTGACATTGATTGAGCATATCACTTGTAAATTGTAATTGACTATTTAATACTACATCATTTGACTGACCCCAAATTTAGGTCCGCCCCTGCCCCTCTTTCTCTATTCTCATACGCAAAGTACACAACTATGGTTCAGGTAGCCGTGAAACTGATTTATTTGGGGTTCGGGAAGATTGAAGAGAGAAGTTTCTGTATTTTAAGATTTGAAAGCAAACTGATTCGGGGGCTTTTGGTGATTTCTGGGTTTGTTTTTGAGAGGAAGTGGTCAACGACAAGGAGAAAGTGGCGTCGAGGGAAATAGGGAAAATGAGGGTTCGTAATTTTTCCATAATGCACATATAATGTCATGAATGGAACTCAATTAAAATTAAAATTGATGTAAAAGGTTGCATTGAAACAATTCAAAAGTACGGGGGATTACCTGAAAATTTGAGTACAGTGAAGGGACTAAAAATACGTGTTTAGCCTTTTTCTTTTAACTCCCCAAACCACCATCATGTCATACCATTTTTGCTGAATCATTTGAAAATAAATAAACTAGTATGTTATTTTCGACTAATATGGGTTTAGCACCAAGCCAAAGTTCATGAAGGCTATTGAATTCAGTACGTAGACTTTTACCTCGATGAATAGATAAACTTCAAACAAGTCAAGGCCAACAATAATTCTAGGTGCAGTACGAAAATTAAGACCAACATAAGAAAAAATATATGAGACAACAACATATCATCATTCTAATTTGTACCCTTTCAAAGCTTGCAAAATATAACATTCAACAATACAAGGTGAAGCCCTTACAAAAGCTTCTCCCCTGAATTCATGATGAATTCCGACTCATACTCAAAACTAACTGCGCTATTGTCTATTCAACCGTCTCGGTTTGGATGTAAAAGAGATACAAACACAAAATGACCGTTTTAACCAAACAATACTGACAGAACTGCATCTTTGCTACAGGAGAATAGTATCAGAAATACAGAGAAAGGAAAGTAACTTACTCTGGTAATAACTCGAATCAGTGCGTGAGTTGCTTGAAACTTCCTGGATCCTGGTTGATGCAACTTTTTATATGGATTAGTGTATGGAGTAAAGCACCAAAAGAGCTTTGTCTGTCAGTAATGTACAGTATTTTTCTCGATCATCATCATGCATAATACATGTATAGGCTATTTGAAGCAGCACAAGCAAGGGAGTTCTCAGTAGGATGCCAAGCAAGATGGAGTAACTTTGTTGTGAAATCAAAAGGGGCCCCGTTAATGTCAACGCCAGAGTTATCTGCTTGTTTGAAATGGAAGATTAAATGAACATCAACTTATCAGGGGGGGAAAAAAAGATTAAATAAACATCATACTAGGCAAATTTAGCTTTTACAAAATAAGAAAATCACTACAAATTTTCAAATTAGATGAACTATTTTAAAGCACATACCTTGCCTACCAACACGGGGGAGTGTTCCAAGGGATCTCGCGGGCCTTGGAGGGGTTTGGATTTGCCTCCTAATAATATTATGACACAAAAAAAGCCAGTTAAAATTGTATGAATGCATCAACAGAAGAATTGTAAAAATAACATGATACTCCTTCCGTCTCGTTTTGACATCGGAAGTCATTTCGTAAGATCTTCAGAAATTTCAAGTTGATGTAAATCATTTACTTAACAAAACAACAAATTTTGTAGCTGGTATTACTTTTCAGATAGTTTACAATATTCATGATTGTACTTGGCTAATTAAATGAATTCATATCAATTAAGTATGAATTTGAAATGTCTCCGATTGACTTCAAAAAGTCAAAACATGACTTTTTTTGTGGAATTAAGGGAATGCACCTCATGGGGTTTTTTGTGGCTTCCAAAGTTGTTGCCTCTGTGCTACCCTCTGAACAACCAAATACGCGAAACAGATTGCTGGATGAAAGAAAAGTACAGCGATTAATATTCATAAATAGATACCATGGAAAAAAAATGTAAAATCATGAGATTCTATTTATATATTTTTTATACTGGTCTGAGCAGTAATGAAAAGTTAGAAATTAAGAATCCATGAAATCAGACCTGTAGGAACCTGTTGCTAACCGCAGCCCATCTCCACTTGCACAACATTCAAACTTGTCGAATATCGAATCATTTTCATATAAATCACACAGCTGATCAAGATTAAAGAGAAACTATTTTATAACAGAGGATAGGGACAGCTGCAAACTTCATTTAAGAATATTGAGGTTCAACATAAAAAACTTATTGAAAGAAAACGTCACCTTGGGTCTCAAATACTCGTGAACTTGGAATGTTGCAACTGGGCCAGAATTCATATTTATGTCCCAAAACTGACAGATTGAAGAAAATTGTAAATAGAAATACATATTTAAAGTGAAAGATTACAAGTACAATATAGAAATACATACCTTAAGTGTCATGTAATCCCGGCTCAGCATATGCTTTCCATCCCTTGTAAACTTGACATCTGAAATGGAGGCAATTATGTCTGTGAAAAATGATTTGGTACTAGGAGCCTCATGTTCTTCAAATCTGTACCACCATCAAACGAAGATCCAAGAAATAAGTCATATCAAACTTTGACTGTCTCCAAAATAAATTAGTTAATTTCCTGTCACGCCTAGATGATAGAACCTTTGAATACACACACAACCAAATGTGGACAAATTAGGAAGGCCCACTTACAGCTTGCTATTATTATCACACAGTGCTGATTGTCGCAAATCGATAAGCCTGATTAAGCCTTTTGAGCTACTATATGCCAACATATTACAATGGGTAGGGTGAAACTCGGCTGAAGTTATCACCTCTGCAGACAAAAAATCGGAACTTGTAATTCATATACTAAAATAAATTTTAAAGTATCATAATATCTGATAGGCATCCAACATGTAATGTCTTAGAAGTATCCAAACTTTTGAGCTAATCACAGTCATTTATGGTAAGTATATTCATAAAAATTGACTAATTAACATCAGAATTTAAAATTAGAAATCTATGAAACACATATGGCTTTAAGAATGATGGGGATTTTTACCAGTTAGATCCTCCATGTTTGTAGGCTTCATGTCAACAATGTTGAAACTTTGAGAGCTAATTTCCAAGTTCCAAAGATTTATCCGCAGATCATCAGCTGATATGAAAGTTTCACCATCACTGTAAACAAGAGAATAAAGAATTGATTACCACAGATTTTAATAATCAATTATTCAGTTACTAAAAGCAAAATAAATATCTAATCTTTCATTTTTCTTTTAAACTATGCGACTCGTTCATTTTCTGGTGAGTGAGTGAGCTATCATATAATTGAATAACCAAATATACATGGCTACAAATTGTGTGCCTAGGTAATAAATACAAATAGCCATAAATGAATGATATTAATTATTTAATAAAGTGAGAGTGAAACAGGCTAATAATATATGTAGTCCAAATGTCTCTTTTGCCCCTTCAATTTGTATACGAATTTCGACATCACACCTCTCGTTAAAAAGTGACACGTCTTTCACTTCCCAATGCAATCTATACCAACTTGCGTCTTAGTTTGACTAAATAGTCAACTTTGAACATGTGCAAAACACTTAAAATTTTAGTAAGAGTAGAAATGTTAGGACACATATATTCCGAATAGCAAATAAAATCTACAATAAAATAAAAACCCTTCCTCTTCACCAAATCAAACTCTCTCTTTCTCTCTCTCTCTCTCTCTCTCTCTCTCTCTCTACCCAATCAAATCCCTTTGGCTCTTCCTCTTTCTTTCTCTGTTTAAAAATCGAAAGGGATCTAGGTTGCAATCCTCTCCTCGGCTGTTGTTGGTGCTGATGCGAATTTGATTGTGGTCAAAGTCAACTGCTGCCACTGGAAGCTTCACAATCGGAGTTGAATGCCAGTGTCAAGGCGTTTCCAGATGCTGGAGATTCCTTCACTATCGAATCTAATTTCTCATCTTGCCGAAAAAGGTAACATGATCATCCAATTTCATACTTATTGGGCTCTTATTAATTAAAATTTTTTTGATAAGTAAAATAGAATAGAAAATCACGGGCTCTTACTTTTCTGTCCAATTGGATCCCCTCAATCGCAATTGATTGAATGGAAACTTCCCTTCCATAACAAAACTGATTAATTTGAATTTGCAAGATGAATTTTATAGTAGGAGTCGTTAAGTACAAAGTGATCAGATCTGTTTTAGTTCCGCAAAATCACATCTTTGGAAGTGTACCAATCAAATGAAATTGGGGCACAAGAATTCTAGTCGCTGTCTTTGTTTTTCCTATTTTACCCTTCAGAATACAAATGGAATATTCACTCTATATGCAAAAGCAAAAGAAGATACGCGATATGAAATGAACAGTGGGGAAATATGTGAATGCACCTGTTGTTGGAGATGGAATTAATATGATAGTCATGGGCATGAGCATATACTCTTCGACATTTAGCTACAAGGCTTGTCTCATAACTGGCTACCTGAAAAATTCACAAATTGGGTACACTTTAGTGCCATATATTGCAAAGAAATAAAAAAATAAATATTGAATCCTGCAGAATAAATAAAGTAGTAAAAATTCATAAAATCTCATAATAATATTTGGTGATTTGAAGCAAATCAATGCTTTAATTCTAAAAGCTTTATTGATGTCCAAAACTGAATAGGTCAGGTTGAGTACAACTACCACTGGAAGATGAAGGGATGAGATTCCTCTACGTGGCGATGAGATATCATTACTTAAATAATTGAAGGGTTTGTCAATGCATTCCCCATTTGCAATTTGCAAGTTTGAGCTCGCTGATATCCCCGAACCACCAGGTATGCCATTTCCAATAGATTTTGAAGGGGTCAAATTCATTTCGCATACTTTCTTCACTTTCTTCTCTTGGACCTGATCAACATTAAAGCGTTAGCAAAAAGTCAATCATTGCTTAAAGGATTGATGCTTGCAAACTACCAACCCACACTACTATAGCCACTAAAAGTACTGAACTAATTACCAATAAAGACAGTTAGGTGAAGTTAATAAGAGTTATTAAGAGATTTTAAAATCAATTTTATGAAAGATAAGATACAATACGTGCTTAGAAGTCATAGTCTATATGAAAGATAAAATAGAATACGTACTTAGATGTCATAGTCTAAAAATATGTTAACATTTGATAAATTCTGAAGATTCTACAAAGAGCATCCACCAAAATCACTCCAAAGTAATAACACCTATTACTCATAATGTGTAATTGCAAAATAAAATCATAATTCAGCGAATGCAACAATTTATTTAAAAGTGTAGGTATCAAAAGGAAATGGCAACAATTTCTTTTACCTATATGGCCAACTATTCACATTCACAAACAATTAGAAACGAACTAATTAATTAAAAGCTTATCAAGTTATAAAATGAATCCATTCAAGAAAAATGTCTACTTAAATTCAGTACAAAAATATGTCAACCCTGTTATGTTGTTCCTACTCTAAAGCAAGTATCACCTAGACACACCTCATCTTCATTAGCGCCTTGGGTTTAAGCTCAAAAAGCTTGTGCCTTTGGTACCTTGGCTGGCCTCAATGAAACGAGGCGCAAAGTCCGCGCCTCGCCCCGTGCCGCCGTGCGTAGGCACACCTTTAACAACTATAGTTGTGAGGGGTAGATTTTAGCACATTTTAATATGTGACACTATTTTGTATCAAATATAGTGTATGGCATATAACCCATATTCTCATACATCATTTGCTCATCATAGGTTGGTTTGAAAAAGTGATTATATAATTATATTAGATAGAAGAGGGAGGCCATCAAGTCCTCCAATGAATATAAATTGTTTAGAGTTTTACTACTACTTATTTACAACTAATGTAAATAAAATTGATCAACCAAGCGTAAGTAGATCGATTTACTTGGAATGGCAACTGAATAATATAGAAACCCATTGTAAGGAACATACCATGCTAACATATTAACATAATTGAAACGAAAGATAAAAACGTAAATGAGAACTATATTACAAAGAAAGAACTATCCAATTCATTTACAACAAGATAATCCAAGGTAAAACAACAAATAAAGAAAAATATAATCTCATCATTAATAATGGTAAGACCTAAAGATTGAATAAATATTTGCATTTTCCCACCTTCCAAAACTTGATGGTTTTGTCATTTGTGGAGAGAAGAAACTGAGCATCATTAGTTGTCTGGGACCATCTGATCTTGTTGATTTTCTCCTCAATTTCCAAGCTCTTGAGATAGTCAAACTGAAGTCAAAAAAAAAAACAGCAGCACAGTTGATTCATATTTGTACCCCAGAAAAGGAAAAGGAAAGAACAAACAAATACCAACTCTATTTAAAGTAAAATTAAAAATTAAAACCTCAGGTTCATGGCTCTGGAATTCAGTTTTGTAACGAAATTCAGGATGCCGAACACTTGAACAATCCATACTCTCAAGATCTCTTCGATGAAATCCATGCTATATAGAAGTTAAAAGATTATAAAAAGCTCAACCATGGAATAAATCAAACCATTATGGGTAGAATAAGGAAAATTAACCTAAAAATTAAAGACGAAAGCAAACAAATAATAACGTACATCTTTTGCATCAGTTCTTTCGAATAAAACCACCCGACCCCCACGATCTCCAGTGGCTAGATGGACCCCGGTTTTGTCAAATTCAATTGCTGAAATGATATCAACTGCAAAAACAGAAATTATGGAAGTTATAATCTCAAAATTCAAATGAAAACAAAAATATATTAATGAGAACACATCTTTTCTATAGAATACCCCAGAGACTTCAAATACTGGTCAGCGGCATTTAACACCTAATGTAACCTAATGACAATCAATTTATCAAATTATTACAATACAAAACAATTCACTAATCAGCCCTTTCCTCTATTTTTATCATCACTCTTAATCACAAGTTGGAAAAACCTTATCACCACTTGAGGTTTTCTCTTAATTAATGTTAATTTTATATATTTGTAGGTATACAAGCCAAAATTATTACCTAATCCACTAAAAGGAAAAACATAATGTTCAAGCGTCCTGGTCCAACAATAACTAATTTCAGCTCCCAATTCATTCTACTATATTCCCTCCATCTACAAAAAGAGTCCCTTTTGACTATTTGAAGTCAATTGAGAAATCCTAATATTCAAAATTGATGTTAATTCAATTCATTTGACTGAAAAACTGAATATAATTATAATCATTGTGAGCTATTTAAAAAGCACTTCCAGTTACAAAAACAGTTTATGTCAAACTTACATGGATTACATCAATTTCAAATTCTAAAAATTTGGCAAATTGAGGTTAAAAGGAAAAATGGTACTCTTTTTGGTTACAGATTTTTTGGTTCTCTCAAGTAAAAGTAGATTCACTATCAATTTCCCATTACTGAAATAGAAAGTCCACTACAACAGATAATGTAAACCATAAGATCCATATTCATTTCACTTTACATTTAGGAATTCATCAGATAAAACATTTGCATATCAAAATTAACCCATCTCATAGAATGAATACCTTCCTGAACTTCCTCTCCAGCCGCGCGTTCACCAAACACCTGAGAGAATTTCCAGTCCAGCGGCTGCGGCGGCCCCGCCGGAGCCATCACGACATCTCCACCGTCGTTCATTGCTCCAATTACACAAAAATCCACCAACCCCTTAACTCAATCCTCACAACAATCGATCTGATGATATCAGAATTGGATAAGTATCAAGAAATCGAAGTCTCTCGAACCAAGACAAAATGCAGCTTATAACATCGTCTACAATTCGTACACGCACATACATACATAGATACAAAACACGCACACTCTCTCTCGCTCTGTGGGTGTATCTATCCACAAACAGCTGTCTCTCTCTAGCACTTACAGAGAGAGATTGATGATCAAAGAGATTGTCACACTATTTTCCCTCTTTTGTTTTGGCTGTTAGCTCGCTCTCTCTAATCTCTGTTCTTTCTTTCTTATTTTTTGTTTTTCTGTTACTGTCGACTTTTTTATGAGACAATGAAATTAACGTACTGGATTTTCAAGAATTGGTTTGTTTTATGAGGACATAAATTTCTTTTTAATTAATTTCAAAAGATAAGTGTCATCCAAATCTCAAAAATTATTATATAATTTATTTATTTATTTTATATAAAATTGTTTAATTATAATAGAGAGATAGTTATATATAGTTTTATAACAAAAAATAGAGCGTATTAATAAAATGAGAAACATACAAGATGCCACCCTAATCAAAATTATACGACCTCCTTCACCAAGAAAAAAAAAGTATTTTTAAATTTTAGAGATCAAATTATAAAATTTTAAGAAATTAAAAATAATCTTGCTCATTATATATGAGAAACGATAAATATTTTAGTGAATAAAACTATTTAGATAGTTCACAAAATTTAAATTTTTATTGATTAAAATATTTATTAATTTATATTCATTTAAAATTTAAGATTTTAAAGTCTAACTTAAAAATTTTAAAAACAGATTTTTTTGATGGTGATATTTCAACACCCTAATTTTTTTGAGTATATGTTTAAAATTCAATTCATAGAAAATAAACATATTTTTTTACAAATAAATTTTATGAGAGATTGGTTTATTCTCTCTTTTTTATTTTTTATTTTTTATTTTTATTAAATTTATTTTCTTATCAAAAATAAATTAAGTGTATGATTTATAAAAATAATCAAAAGTTGAATATTATTTTCTTTCTTAAGATAAAATTCTTTTGATGTGTAAATTAATTTCATAATTTAACTAATAATTTAATTAAAAATAACTTGCATACATAACTTAATTTGAAGTGTATATTTAATCATCAATTTTGAGTGTAAAACCATTCAAAAGTTGGTTTTAGAGTGTATACTTAACATACACTTAAACAAAAATTTACATGCATATCATTCGATTTAAGTTACATTAGTTAAATTATGTAACTCAAGCGCAAATTATAAGGATTATCTTCAAAAATAAAATATTCATCTTTTTAATTTTTTAATGAATATTTATATTAATATAGAGTAAATTTAAAAACATATTTTCAGTAAAAAAAAGTAAAATTTAACAAAATAGAAGTAAACAAAATAAAAGGTTAATATCTCTATATTATCACTTTTAACTTTAAGAAATAATCATATCGTAAATGTAAATTGGTTCGTTATTTATTAAAGATATATTAGTCATTTTATTCATAAAAAGTTTGCATCAAGTAATTATGGGTGCGGGGATACAACTACTCTATTTTCCCTCCCGGAATGAATTGAGTATTATATACAATAAAAAGTAAATTCATAATTATATTATATATTTAATTTTTATTTAAAATATATTATATATTTATTTTCAATATACTTTTAACTAATTTTAGAAGACCAATATTGTACCCAAAATTATAAAGTCAGATCTTAAAATTTTTAGTTTAAGATTAACAAGAATTGATCAAATTTTAATTAATAAAAAATTAAATTTTGTAAACTATTTAAACAGTTTTAGTTATTAAAATATTTATCATTTTCAATCATATAGTAAATTTCATCAATTTTAAATTTTAAAATTTTATAAATTGACTCTTAAATTTTAAAAAAATATCTATTTTTAGAATGAATGGAATATTCACAATAGAAATACTACGATCTCGAGAAAAAATAATTAAATACCATTTTATCTATATTTTTGTACTTTATTGCTATGCAATTACTTTGTCCTAACATATATAAGCATGACACTATTTTATTTTCTTCTCAATTTTTCCCATATATAAGTGATAAATTATTTTAAGTTTTAATAAGCAATTTTTTTTTTGTCACCAACCATAAATTATTTAAAAAAAAATACATAAAAGAAAAAACAATTGTAACAAAAAAACAATATTTTAAAAATATTAAACACCCTCTTAATTTCTTTGTCTCATAGAACTGATAGAAGTAACAGAAAAAAAAATAACAAAAAAGAAAGAACAATTAAAAACAAATATTAGAGAGCCAACAGGTAAAAGAAGGAAAATATTGTGATAACCTCGTTGATCATCAATCCCTCAAGAAGTGTTAGAGAGAGACAGTTGTTTCTGGTTAGATACATATGCAAAGATGGTGATGTACGTATTATATGAAAACAACTTAAAATTATACATATTTTTGTTTAATTTAAGCTATAAATTGGGAAGAAATATTTTTAAATTGTCCATTAGAGATATTGTACTCAATTTATAGCTTCTTTTAAATAAGTTGAAAGAAATCGTTTCAAATAAATTGTGACAAATAAGACTATGTATTTATCTACGTGTATGAATTAAAAGTGCAGGGCGGCTTGAACCCATAAATTGGCGTCAAGCTCCCCTCCGTACTCATTCCGATCCCTCCTTACCCTCCATACTCTTCATCTTAATCATTAAGTGTCCACATATTATTTTACAACCATTGCTTGATGAATAATCAAAATTACAAGGAATGATCGAGATGAAAAATATCAAAGGTATAGAAGGAATGAGCAGAACTTTGACTCCAAAAATTGGATGATTTCGTGTTTTATGTCACTTTGCTAGCCAGGAATATGGAATGCATCTGCAACAAAAACTAGTCGGTTTTTTTTAATGCCTAGAACTTCTGAAGTGTTCATCTGTGGGATCAAAGGCTTTTCCAAGGAACTCTACGTACCAAGTGTACAACATCATAGTGGCATTTGTACAACTAGCACTGGAACAATGGATTCAAGATCAGCCATGCCAGATAAAGGTACGTACTTTTTCACTATGGGTGATTTTTAATTTATCATAACGGATTCAAGAAAATGAGTCACTTTTCAAATTTCAAGATTAGTTCTAAAATTTAAAATTGATGTGATTTACTACAAGTTTAAAAATAGCAATAAGAATTTTTTATATAGTTTATGCCATTATTGATTATTGTTTTAATTTTAAAATAAAGATTTTAAAGATTGACTTTAATAATTTAAAAATTGAGTTATTTTGTGGAAGAGAATAGAAGAGTAATAATTAATCTTGTTAATTTATTTTTTGGTACGCCAAGTTTGTTGGTAGTGCAACTGTATTTAGCACATCAATACTACTCAATTAAGCAAAACATTTTCTTGGAACCTATTTGTGTGAGCTTCAAGGTTCACCATAAATTTTCTTGAGGCCCATCCATAAGTAGCAAATTACTGACACACCACAGAGGTAATCATGATAATGAGGGTAGACTTTATAAGATCTTTAATATTTTTTTTAAATACATGATGTGAGATTTATGCATTTTCTTGACAATATCCACCTCCCTCAATATTTTTCAAGTACATAATGTGTGATGCACGTATTTTCTCAACAATCTCCACCTCATGCATTAGATATTTAGACAACGTTTTTACTTTAAACCATGGGCAATATTGGCTTTAAGGATCTTCTTGTCAAGCCACCTCTTCTCAAACATTATCTGGACGAAAGCACCACATCCACGACTCTTTTAGTACTCTTCCTTTCTCTTGCAAGCGCTTGTCTAGCCCAAGATTTCACCATAAACTATGATACCATTTGTTAGCAATAAACATAAACATCATAGCAGAATAAAACAAAGATAAAATCAAAAAGAAGAAAATCGCGATAGCCGCAATATCACTATATTCTAAAAATGATACAAATGCAATTATGTTGTTCTCCTTAAATAACAAATACAAGGAAAAACTATGATCTATCAAAAAAGGCCCACAAGTGAAAAACACCACATCAAAATGGTATTACTTAGAGGATGAACAATGTGACGCCCCAAATTTCCACCTCTGAATCCTCATGGAAATCTGGTCGTCAGATATCAACTCATCACGTTGAGTAGCCAATATA